>CM072220.1:42124994-42177716 GCA_036851935.1 Coregonus suidteri
CTGAAAATGTTCTCCGGGGAATCCTGGAGCATTTCGGACCGGGGGAAAGCTCAAATTAGGGACCCCAAAACGGAGAAACAGAGGATGCTCAGAGGAATTTGGGACGGGAACACCGGGGGCGGCGAGCCTTTCTCCGCTCTTTAGACGATTGCCCCGGGCGGAAATTCCCAAGGCTATTGAGGGACTCGAGATCCCCATTTGGTTCTGGGGTGGCAAACCCTCTTTTGGGAAGGGGGCTCAAAATCCCCCTCCCTAAAAAAACAAACCCTTTAAGTTTCCCCATCTTTCCCTTTTCCCTCCTTGCTGCTAGGGTCCGGAATTCAGGGCCAAAAATCTCCCGTTTTTTGGGGCCCTGACGAGAGACCGAAAAGGCACTTTGGAACCCCTTCCCCCCCACTAAAGGGATGATCGAACACCCCTTAAACCCTTCTACAAATGCAGCGTAGGGTCACAACGGGCCCTCCTTGACTCCCAAAAACCGCAGAGGCCCAGGAGAGCCCCTTTTGTTTTGAAAGAAGGGTAATGAGGTGGGAAATTTTTGGAAACGGCCCTTGGGAAAAATTGGGGGTTTGGGAGCTCGAAGGTGAGGGAGCATTGGGTGGGGGAAACCCGGGGCAAAAAGCTTGATCCCCGAAAAGGGTTTTGGGAGGTGGTAGTCGGGGCTCCCCCCTGGAGAAGGCCTGTAGTCACTGGGGGGGGACCTGGGGGAAGGGAAAAGGGCCAGGGGGCGTTCAAAAAACGGCGGAGGGAAATCACATATCGGCCAGGAGTTTTGAAATGACTAACCTCCCGCTCCCTTTTTGTCGGCTTTAAAACGGGTTTTCGGGTGGAAAGATGCCTCAAATTTGAGCGAAACCCGCCAACAGGGCCTTGGGGGCTGGTGTTTCTGAGTCCCTGAATTTACTTGGGTTTTTTCCCGTCCCAAAATGGGGGGTTGAAAATCAGGGCTCAGATTGGAGAGTTGGGGGGTTTTACCCTTAGCCACAGAGAGGGGTTGTTCTCTAGGGAAAACAAAGCACAGGTGACCTGGATAAAGCTATAAGGACACACGAGGAAGAACTAAGGCAGAGGGGAACACAGATGACCTCTAGAGGCCCGGAGACAAACAGGAGGCAGGAAGCTGACAGTACTGTATTGTTTTTCTATCAATATATTTCAGATTTTGTTCAATGATTCCACTGTGTCTGTAGTATTCTCTCTACTACTACTGCAGTACTTTTACAGGGATGTATTTACATGTAGTACCATAATGAAAACATGTATCACCTGTTTTGTACTACAAATATTTAATGATCGTAAACGAACAATGACACAGTGAAACTATCGGTTGCTGGTTGTGTGTGGGTGATTTAAATTAACGTTTCATTGGTATTTCACAATAAAAAAAAAATTTAACCAATGATTGTGCAGTGCAAGATTTCTTTAAAGATATGAATGCACAATGCAATGTTTTGAACATTGGACAGCCTGTGTTACAAGTGATGACCGTTTTGAGTTTTGTGTCTAGAGTTTTGAAAAATTACGTCAAGGTTCTGAAATTAGTGCCAAAGTGATTGTAAAAAACTGTATTAGGGAATTTTATTACAACAGCCATCTTGAAACTGAACATACCTGAACATACTCAGTCCTCATTTGCTTCACTCTGTCTGCATTTCTTTCAAAAGGTACACGGTATAGTTGTTTTAAAGACACCTGGTGCCTTTTCAGCATGTGTGCAATGGTCGGCAAACGTATGGATTCCACATTGTTAAACATGTCTTCATTGTCTAAGATATGCTGCCGATTTTCTGTAAGGCGAATATCATTTCTGGCCCGAAACAAATCGACCACAGCCTGCTCTTGTTGGTCAGTCAGAATTTTGCCTCTGCCTCCCCTATTTGGCCTAGTCTCAATTCTACAGGGAACATTACAGTAAGAAGACACTTGGTCACATCACCTACTCTGTGATACACATTGGTATGCAGTCATTTGACAATTGAGAGTAGCATAATGTTTAGTGCATGCTGACGACTTACCGGTTCTCATTGCGGAAAGTTCTGATTATTGAGGCCACGGTTGACCTTCTGAGGTTTGGTTGTATCATTGTAGCCGCCTCAGTCATTGTCATGCCATGATTTATGACATGGTCTACAACTATTGCTCGGATTTCATTACACTCTTTACTGTTGCTGCCACTGTCTTGGTCCGTGGCCTTGTCCTCTACCACGTTCCCCCACACCTCTCGAACGAGGCCCACGAACACCTCTCAGAAGTGGTGCTTGTCCCCTGCCATTCCTTTGACCAACACGTCTTCCTCCCACCACTGCTTGACCTCTATTGTGACCTGGATCACCTGCCGGCTCCATGTTACAGTACGTATCGCTATGTTGTTGCAAGTGGATCCCAATCAATTCTTTATATACTCGTTCCACAAAGTGAACTCAATCATCAGTAACGAGTTGGCAGAATTGGATAAGCAATTACAAGGGCCTGCATCCATACAGTGCAGTACTGTCAATACTGTAAATAGTCTGAAAAGGTGGTACATGGGACCATAGAAACAGTGTCTGATAAAGAATGATGATTAAATATTACATCAAAAGATAATGTAGTCTAATTGGTTCATGCTCCACGCTAATTGGTGACAATGAATCTCGTTACTTTGAAACTTTCATGATCTAAACATGGAATATTGTTTGTCTGTTTCCATACAACTATGCATTAAGAGTAATGCAACAGTTACTTATCATTTTGAGCAGTTGTATCAATTGATAGTTGGATAATTGTAATGAAATGTATAGACACTCATCTGAAATGTAATGTGTGAATTGCCTTTTGAAATAGTAGTACTTTGATGTTAAGTTGTGTCATATTGAACAGGTGATTTTTGTTAAATGAACAAATGATCTTAGTTTTATGTGTATTGTATCCAAGCAATTGAAAAATGTGCATTTTGATCATTGGTTGTGAGTTTTGTGTCTAGAGTTATGAAAAATGACGTCAAGGTTCTGAAATTAGTGCCAAAGTGATTGTAAAAAACTGTAATATTCTAATGAGGCAACCACTAACATTACAGTATGATATTCTAATATGCTAATGAGGCAACCACTAACATTGCAGTATGATATTCTAATGAGGCAACCACTAACATTACAGTATGATGTTCTAATATTCTAACGAGGCAACCACTAACATTACAGTATGATATTCTAATGAGGCAACCACTAACATTACAGTATGATGTTCTAATATTCTAACGAGGCAACCACTAACATTACAGTATGATGTTCTAATATTCTAATGAGGCAACCACTAACATTACAGTATGATATTCTAATATTCTAATGAGGCAACCACTAACATTACAGTATGATATTCTAATGAGGCAACCAATAACATTACAGTATGATGTTCTAATATTTTAACGAGGCAACCACTAACATTACAGTATGATATTCTAATGAGGCAACCACTAACATTACAGTATGATGTTCTAATATTCTAATGTGGCAACCACTAACATTACAGTATGATGTTCTAATATTCTAATGAGGCAACCACTAACATTACAGTATGATGTTCTAATATTCTAATGCCAGTGAGCAAATCTCCAATCTGCACCCTATTCCCTATGTAGTGCACTACTTTAGATCTGGTCAGAAGTAGCCTAGTGCACTACGTAGGGAACAGGGTGTCATTTGGGCCAGAGCCAGTAATTCCCCTGGGTATGAATTCTCTCTCTATCCTATCCGTCTTCTATATTATGTTCTCCTCTCCTCCTCTCTTCTCTCCTCTATTCACTCTATTCTATCATCCACACCACATGCCAGCTTCAACACAATCCATTTACAAGTTAAAGACACACCTTGGAATAAATAGCAAAGGAAAACTACTACTAGATGTATTTTTTATTTCCCATCACCATGAATCATATTTAATAACTGAACAGTAGCAGACCTAACTTCATCTGTTCCTGACTCTAGATAGTGGATTAAAAAGACCATCAATCTCCAATGATATTAAAGTACAATTCTGAACATTACTGATATACTGAGTGGCAAGTCAAGATATCTGCTGTTTTTATTGTTTGGTTAATAGCATCACCTGCTGGACAGGTTTAATATTGCTTGACTGAGCAGTATGGGAGAATAAAAGATGCCAAACTTAGGGTCGGTTTCCCGGACATCTCCATTGAACATGCTTTTTAGTCTAGGACTAGGCTTAATCTTTGTCCGGGAAACCGGCCGATATAGTTCAATTAGCAAGTAAGTAATACTACCTGTTCCATGCAACTGAGGAAAATTACATTGAGACAGAGAACCAATTGAGAAAACATATCAATGGTTCTGAATGACAACCAACATACATTAACAGCAAACATCATGATTCATGTAAATGTAGCCAATTAAAACATTGCATTTGATAAAAATACGTTAAGTTTTAATTACACTCTGAAGATTAAATCAGTCAGACAAAAATAATTGTACAGAAAAACAGAGTATTATATCTGGGAACCATCACCATCAGCATGACTAGTATCTATGTGGACCCTACTACAGTTTAACCAGCTCAGCTATAGACTACACCAGCATGACTAGTATCTATGTGGACGCTACTACAGTTTAACCAGCTCAGCAGTCCCAGAGAGCCAAAACCCAGGATAGAGGGGCTGAGTGAATGTGGTCTGGACTCTGTGGAGGAGGGTCATTGTATCAGAGACACTGTAGAAGGACAGAGTACCTGCCTTGTGATCCAGGTACACTCCTACACTGGAGGACTGAGGGCCTGATACTTTAGTCCCAAGATTATTGTGTCTAAACCTATAACCACCACTAGAGCACACTAAACTCCAGGACTTGTCATTGTATCCAAATGGACCATCTGTCCCTGTTCTGCTGATGTCTTTATATGAGACTGCTGTATCAACATCCTCCCCACTCCACTCCACCTCCCAGTAACAGTGTCCAGACAGACCCTCTCTACACAGAACCATACTGTAGTTGGTGAATCTGTCTGGATGAACAGGATATGGTTGGACTTGGCCTGTATTGGTCACCTTTCTGTTCCCTTCAGACAGAGAGAGGCGTTTGTGTGCTGTGTTTGGGTCCAGTGTGAGCTGACAGGAATCTGGGAGAAGAGCAGAGCAGAGACCAATGAGGGGAGTTAGAACAATACGTTAAGACAGATACTGTATCTACCCTGTCTGTGATTAGAGCACAGCAGAGATCAAATCAGAGAAATATGAGGAGTCAGATAGATACCCAGTCTTTGCTTAGATCTACTATTGCTATATATTTCTAGAGGGATTGTTAGGAGTGTCAGTAAAAAGAGACTGTTAGTTACTTCAGAATAAAGAGACTCACATTGTAAGAACTGTTCTCTGGTCTTGGGCTCTGGAGGCAGTACAACATCCACTATATTCACTACAGACACACAAACACATTCACAGAGAGAGGGAATGTTATCATCATACCATATTCCACATGAATATGACTAGTAGGGAACTTTCAATGGTCTAAAGTTGATGTTCTTATTATTTTCAACACACCTGTAGTGGAGATCTTGGTCCATTCTCCTTTAAGGACGTCTTCTAGTTTCTCTCTCAGTTCAGACACAGTCTTACTCACATCTCCAAAGTACTGAAGAGGACGGACAACGATGCTGGGTAAGTCTGAAGATACACTGGTACCGGAGAGAGACTGATAACTCTGGATAGAGAGAGAGAGAGGGAGAGAGATAGAGAGAGAGAGAGAGAGAGAGAGAGTGAGAGGGAGCAGAACCAAATGATTGAGAGTTTTAATTTCATATCACATGTATCAAGGCAGTTGAGTTACCTGGAGGAAATGGATGTGATCCTCTGTGTGTGAGAGCTGCTCCAGCTCAGTGCTTCTCTTCCTCAGCTCAGCTATCTCCTGCTCCAGTTGCTCCAGGAGTCCTTCAGCTTGACTCACTTGAGCCTTCTCTTGGGCTCTGATCAGCTCCTTCACCTCAGAGCGCCTTCTCTCAATGGAGCGGATCAGCTCAGTAAAGATCTTATCACTGTCCACCACTGCTGCCTGTGCAGAGCTCTGTTAAGAGAGAGAGTGAGACTGACTTGTATTACTTTAATGAGCCATCCTCATTACACTAACACCCCCACCCCTAAAAGCACATTGCGTGACACCACATCCTCTACACAATCACATTATCCAGTACCCAACACCACAGTACAATACACCATCCAGCACCACATTCCAACCGTCCATCCAATCCCTCCTCTCCAGCCGTACAGACAGCCCCCCTGAGCCCCCATTCCTCCTGAAACATCTCCACACTGTTGATCATTTTGTACAACTCAAACTCAACCCTAAGGCGTCAACAGTAATGGCATTACCCTGGCAACACAGAAAAAACATGATGAACAGTCTGTCATTGCAGAAAACGGACACCCCTCCCCAACTCCCAGGTCAACCCGAGCCAACCAGCTATTGGTGTCCAGGGCTCCATGTAATACCCTCCACTGGAGGACCCCTGACCTTTCCAGCACTGGGAGCTTATAGAGCACCCTCCACCTATACCCTGCCATGCTCTCAGCCCCCACAACCCCCCTGCCACTGATGCCCCTTCACTCCCGCTAAGCTCCTGATGTGTCTAACCTTGACACTGAGGGTGTACAGCACCTTACCCCCCACCTCCTCAAACTCCCCCAGGCTCAGAGTGTTAAAAGTCAGTAAGTCCTCCGGACTCTCCTGCCAGTCCCCAGTCTCTGCTGTCACTTGCAGTGATGGAAACGGTGGTGGCCCCTCCTCAGGCTGCTCCAGCCCCCTCCTCACTGGGTCAGGCAGAGCCTCCTGGACCTCCCCCATGACTCTCTCCAGCAGCCTAAGAGACGTTTGTCCCGCCTGCTGTGCCGACTCTTGGGGGGTTTTCCACCCCCCGGCAGCCGCAGGTCTGCTAGTCAGAGTACGACCCTACCTTACACAGAAAGCGGCACAGGTCCTAATCCAGGCACTTGTCATCTCCCGTATGGATTACTGCAACTCGCTGTTGGCTGGGCTCCCTGCCTGTGCCATTAAACCCCTGCAACTTATCCAGAACGCTGCAGCCCGTCTGGTGTTCAACCTTCCCAAGTTCTCTCATGTCACCCCGCTCCTCCGCACACTCCACTGGCTTCCAGTTGAAGCTTGCATCTACTACAAAACCATGGTGCTTGCCAAAGGAGCTGTGAGGGGAACGGCACCTCCTTACCTTCAGGCTCTGATCAGACCCTACACCCAAACGAGGGCACTACGTTCATCCACCTCTGGCCTGCTAGCCCCCCTACCTCTACGGAAGCACAGTTCCCGCTCAGCCCAGTCAAAGCTATTCGCTGCTCTGGCACCCCAATGGTGGAACAAGCTCCCCCACGACGCCAGGACAGCGGAGTCACTGACCACCTTCCGGAGACACTTGAAACCCCACCTCTTTAAGGAATACCTGCAATAGTATAATATTTATCCTTCTACCCCCCCTTTACTACCACTGTCTTTTGTCTAAACTAACACCTGACTTATTTCACCTGCTAGCACTGACTTGTTTAAAGAAATGTACTTATTGTGATCGAGATGTAGTTGTCCCACTGGCTATCCTAAGTTGAATGCACCAATTTGTAAGTCGCTCTGGATAAGAGCGTCTGCTAAATGACTTAAATGTTAAATGTTAATGAAGAGCTGCTGATCCAGCCCCAAACCACCAGCCCTCCTCAACAGAGCACATGCTGGTTCCCTCCAGCCCACCTCCGTAGGGTACAGTAGCAACACACGTCCTGTCCAATAATTTCCCAGACCTTTTAAAAAAAAATCAGAGGCAGACCGTCTGAGAGACGGCAGCTGAGAGTTTGTGAAAGGCCAGGGAAATGTCAATTTGATTTCTCTGTGACAGAGAGAGTTTGGAAAGGTCTGTGAGCAGAACCTGAGAACACCCAGGATCACAGAGTTATGCCCTCTATAAATCAGAGTACAACTCCACAGCCGCGGCCTCATCTCCCCACAACAGAAGTTACCCACCCATCAGGTTCCCTCATCTCCCCCACAACAGAAGTTACCCACCCATCAGGTTCCCTCATCTCCCCCACAACAGAAGTTACCCACCCATCAGGTTCCCTCATCTCCCCCACAACAGAAGTTACCCACCCATCAGGCTCCCTCATCTCCCCACAACATAAGTTACCCACCCATCAGGTTCCCTCATCTCCTCACAGCAGAAGTTACCCACCCATCAGGCTCCCTCATCTCCCCAACAACAGAAGTTACCCACCCATCAGGCTCCCTCATCTCCCCACAACAGAAGTTAGCCACCCATCAGGCTCCCTCATCTACCCCACAACAGAAGTTACTCCCCCTTCTGCTGTCCCCACCTCTCCCAAAAGCCTTGGAAGCTTGAGCAAAAAGTGACATCTTGGAAGAGCTTTACATGGAATTTCCAATAGGACACTTGCCTGGGCCCTGGTGAAACAGAGAACTGAGCCCTGTACTAGGTGCAGACACATTTTGGAAAGCAAAGACAAGGTCATTGATTTTGGCTCTAACCACTAACAACCTACCCTTACACACCTCTTTTGCTACCCCTGCACTAAGATTTGTGCCATGGCTCAGCACCTGCGCCCCCTTACACCAGACCTCCAATACACTTCATTAATCACATCACTGTGTGTCTCTTGCAAAAAAATCACGTTTAAATGTTTTTGTTTGACATATTCCCCCAGTCTCTGCCGCCGTTCATGTTAAGGAAGTCTAACCGTGAAATCTCCATAAGAGATGGGAGGGAAATCACCACAATCAGAAACCAGTAGAGAAGCCCATATTGCTGCCATGCCAGAAAAAAACATCAATTTAAGCAGATTCTGAAGACATGCCCTTAAGAACCCATGACCCATTTTCTCAGCCTATACCGCTTCCTGGGTGAGAGGACACTAAACCCCTCATTCTTCATCACGTGTTGTACTGACCTTACAAACCTTCCAGGATCAATCAAATAAGACTCCAGCAGAACCTTCTTTTTCCCCTTTAGTCTCCATCAGGAACTTAGAAAGTTCTCTCACCGTATATACTGGGCCCTCAGCTTGACTGGCTGTCAGCTCTGGATGCGATGAGCCGTCTGAAAATGAGACCGCCTTGTCCTCCGCTCCCGCAGACTCACCTCCCCTCTCTTGCTCCTCCTCCATTGGCAAGGTACTGTCCTCCTCCTCCCCAGTCTCTGCCCCCCTGCGCTTCCCCCCTGATCAGTGCCTCTTCCCCAATGACAGGCAATATTTCCTGGGATGAGCCCACCAAGCCTTCGCCCACCGGAGTCTCTGTTACTACAGAAACCTGCCTCAGCTCATGTAGCCCAGCTGCAACCCTCCCCAACACCGCTTTCTCTACGGCCTGCGCACCACCACTTGACCCTGCTCTACTCTCCTCCCTCCTGGTACCACCACCACTTGACATTACATTACATTTTACATTTTAGTCATTTAGCAGACGCTCTTATCCAGAGCGACTTACAGGAGCAATTAGTGTTAAGTGCCTTGCTCAAGGGCACATTAACGTCATTTAGCAGACGCTCTTAGCCAGAGCGACTCACAAATTGGTGCGTTCACCCTATAGCCAGTGGGATAACCACTTTAAAATTTGGGGGGGGGGGGTTAGAAGGATTACTTTATCCTATCCCAGGTATTCCTTAAAGAGGTGGGGTTTCAAATGTCTCCGGAAGGTGGTGAGTGACTCCGCTGTCCTGGCGTCGTGAGGGAGCTTGTTCCACCATTGGGGTGCCAGAGCAGCGAACAGTTTTGCCTGGGCTGAGCGGGAACTATGCTTCCGCAGAGGAAGGGGAGCCAGCAGGCCAGAGGTGGATGAACGCAATGCCCTCGTTTGGGTGTAGGGACTGATCAGAGCCTGAAGGTACAGAGGTGCCGTTCCCCTCACTGCTCCATAGGCAAGCACCATGGTCTTGTAGCGGATGCGAGCTTCAACTGGAAGCCAGTGGAGTGTGCGGAGGGAGGGGGGTGACGTGAGAGAACTTGGGAAGGTTGAACACCAGACGGGCTGCGGCATTCTGGATGAGTTGTAGGGGGTTTAATGGCACAGGCAGGGAGGCCAGCCAACAGCGAGTTGCAGTAGTCCAGACGGGAGATGACAAGTGCCTGGATTAGGACCTGTGCCGCTTCCTGTGTAAGGCAGGGTCGTACTCTCCGAATGTTGTAGAGCATGAACCTGCAGGATCGGGTCACCGCCTTGATGTTGGCGGAGAACGACAGGGTGTTGTCCAGGGTCACGGCTAGGCTCTTCGCACTCTGGGAGGAGGACACAGCGGAGTTGTCAACCGTGATGGCGAGATCATGGAACGGGCAGTCCTTCCCCCGGGAGGAAGAGCAGCTCCGTCTTGCCAGGGTTCAGCTTGAGGTGGTGATCCGTCATCCATACTGATATGTCTGCCAGACATGCAGAGATGCGATTCGCCACCTGGTTATCAGAAGGGGGAAAGGAGAAGATTAGTTGTGTATCGTCAGCGTAGCAATGATATGAAAGGCCATGTGAGGATATGACAGAGCCAAGTGACTTGGTGTATAGGGAGAAAAGGAGAGGGCCTAGAACTGAGCCCTGGGGGACACCAGTGGTGAGAGCACGTGGTGCGGAGACAGCTTCTCGCCACGCCACTTGGTAGGAGCGACTGGTCAGGTAGGACGCAATCCAGGAGTGAGCCGCGCCGGAAATGCCCAGCTCGGAGAGGGTGGAGAGGAGGATCTGATGGGTTCACAGTATCAAAGGCAGCAGACAGGTCTAGAAGGACAAGAGCAGAGGAGAGAGAGTTAGCTTTAGCAGTGCGGAGAGTCTCCGTGACACAGAGAAGAGCAGTCTCAGTTGAATGACCAGTCCTGAAACCTGATTGGTTTGGATCAAGAAGGTCATTCTGAGAGAGATAGCAAGAGAGTTGGCTAAAGACGGCACGCTCAATAGTTTTGGAAAAGAAAAGAAAGAAGGGATACTGGTCTGTAGTTGTTGACATCAGTGGGGTCGAGTGTTGGTTTTTTGAGAAGGGGAGCAACTCTCGCTCTCTTGAAGACGGCAGGGACATGGCCAGCGGTCAAGGATGAGTTGATCAGCGAGGTGAGGTAGGGGAGAAGGTCACCGGAGATGGTCTGGAGAAGGGAGGAGGGGATGGGGTCAAGCGGGCAGGTTGTTGGGCAGCCTGCAGTCACAAGTCGCAGGATTTTATCTGGAGAGAGAGGGGAGAAAGAAGTCAAAGCATAGGGTAGGGCAGTGTGAGCAGGACCAGCAGTGTCATTAGACTTAACAAACGAGGATCGGATGTCGTCAACCTTCTTTTCAAAGTGGTTGACGAAGTCATCCCAGAGAGAGAGAGAGGGGGGGGTAGGGGGGGGGAGGGGGGGGGGGGGGGGGGGGGGGGGGGGGGGGGGGGGGGGGGGGGAGGGGGGGGGGGGGGGGGGGGGGGGGGGGGGGGGGGGGGCTGGGGGGGGGGGGGGGGGGGGGGGGGGGGGGGGGGGGGGGGGGGGAGGGGGGGGGGGGGGGGGGGGGGAGGATTCAGGAGGGAAAATGTGGAAAGCGGGGTGGCAAAGAGCTTCCTAGGGTTAGAGGCAGATGCTTGGAATTTAGAGTGGTAGAAGGTGGCTTTAGCAGCAGAAACAGATGAAGAAAATGTAGAGAGGAGGGAGTGAAAAGATGCCAGGTCGGCAGGGAGTTTAGTTTTCTTCCATTTCCGCTCCGCTGCCCGGAGCTCTGTTCTGTGAGCTCGCAATGAGTCATCAAGCCACGGAGCTGGAGGGGAGGACCGAGCCGGCCGGGAGGATAGGGGACAAAGAGAGTCAAAGGATGCAGAAAGGGAGGAGAGGAGGGTTGAGGAGGCAGAATCAGGAGATTGGAGGGAGAAGGATTGAGCAGAGGGAAGAGATGATAGGATGGAGGAGGAGAGAGTAGTGGGAGAGAGAGAGCGAAGGTTGCGGGCGGCGCATTACCATCTGTGTAGGGGCAGAGTGAGTAGTGTGGGAGAGGAGAGCGAGAGAGAAAAGGAAACAAAGTAGTGGTCGGAGACATGGAGGGGAGTTGCAGTGAGATTAGTAGAGGAGCAGCATCTAGTGAAGATGAGGTCAAGCGTATTGCCTGCCTTGTGAGTAGGGGGGGACGGGGGGGGGGGGGGGCGTGAGAGGGTGAGGTCAAAAGAGGAGAGGAGTGGAAAGAAGGAGGCAGAGAGAAATGAGTCAAATGTGGATATAGGGAGGTTGAAATCCCCCAAAACTGTGAGGGGCGTGGAGCCATCCTCAGGGAAGGAACTTATCAAGGCGTCAAGCTCATTGATGAACTCTCCAAGGGAACCTGGAGGGCGATAGATGACAAGGATATTAAGCTTAAATGGGCTAGTGACTGTGACAGCATGGAAATCAAATGAGGAGATAGACAGATGGGTTAGGGGAAAAATTGAGAATGTCCACTTTTGGGAGAAATGAGGATTCCTGTACCACCACCCCTCTGACCAGATGCTCTCGGGGTATGCGAGAACACATGGTCAGACGAGGAGAGAGCAGTAGGAGTAGCAGTGTTTTCAGTGGTGATCCATGTTTCCGTCAGCGCCAGGAAGTCGAGGGACTGGAGGTTGGCATAGGCTGGGATGAAGTCAGCTTTGTTTGGCAGCAGAACGGCAGTTCCAGAGGCTGCCTGCGACCTGGAACTCCACGTGGGTGGTGCGTGCAGGGACCACCAGGTTAGAGAGGCAGCAGCCACGCGGTGTGGTGCGTTTGTGTAGCCTGTGCAGAGAGGAGAGAACAGGGATAGGCAGAGGGCATAGTTGACAGGCTGTAGCAAATGGCTACAAAAATGCAGAGGAGATCGGAATGAAATGAGCTAAGCATCTGGGAGCGGAGAGAGCAGGGCCTCCCTCACACAAAAAAACTTCTACCTCAGAAACTATAATTGTTTCACTGAACCACCCGAACAAAAACTCTCCCAACTTCCACCTTTAGAAATCAGAATTGTTGTGAACCACAGCGGTTCAATGTTTAAAGGAATAGACTCAGCCCACTTTATTCAACTATGACACCATAGCTAACTAGCAAGCTAGCATCCAATAACAATAACACACCGTATAGCACCAACCCTTGGTCACAACAAACCACCAATAGTGTGATAACACACTAAACAGATCATTCGTGTCTGTGTCAAGTTCCTTTCATGACGCAGCAATGATTAGACGTTGGCTAGCTAGGACAAGTATATTGTATTTAGCTACTACCGTACAGTTAGCTGGTCATGTTGGGAAGCTAGCAATGGCCACTGTGTTGACTTTGTTTGAAGAACGGCTAGCTAGCTAGCTTCGTGCTACACCCGGCACACAATGGCTATTGTGTTGACTCTGACTCTGTGCGAAAAAACGGCTAGGTAGCTCGCTTCGTGCTACAGCCGGCACTGCCAAGACACAGTACCTACCCACAACAACCCACGATTCCTAGCTATGACGCCGTAGCTAACTTGCAAGCTAGCATCCATTAACACACAATTTAGCATCAATACTTGGTTACAACAAACTGCCAGGAGTGTGTTAGCACACTAAACAGATAATTCAAGTCCGTGTCTAGTTCCTTTCATAGCGCATAACGCAGCAAAAATTAAACGATGGCTAGGAATACATTAACATTGGAAACAGCTCTCCAGCGCTGCTAATCGATACCAGTAGCTACCCGCTAGCTAGCTAGCCTCGTGCTTCGATACTAACCTACAATTACGTACGGAAACCTACAATAACAGCAATACTAACCTATAATAAATACAATACCTAACTACAGCTAACTACCTACCTACGATCTAATACATGGTTAAGCTTTACTCAACACCATATGAGAAGCTGACCCATTAGCACAACACCAATGGCATGGCATTCACAGGAGAGACTGAACCATTAGCACAACATCAATGGCATGGCATTCACAGGAGAGACTGAACCATTAGCACAACATCAATGGCATGGCATTCACAGGAGAGACTGAACCATTAGCACAACACCAATGGCATGGCATTCACAGGAGAGAACACCAATGGCATGGCATTCACAGGAGAGACTGACCCATTAGCACAACATCAATGGCATGGCATTCACAGAGGCATGGATGAGTAAGCATGGCTTTTCAGTCTGAGATCGGATGAATGGATACGATCATGATCAGACATTTATTTGTTCACATTCAAAGTGGACATTAGAGTTGTTTGATAAAACGTTAGTATTAGGCTACTGCAATTTAAATAAACATAATTTAGTTTTTAGTTTTTTTAAATACACAAGCCAGAGAGAAAGTTTGATTTAGTTTGCCTGGTACCATGGAACCAATGGAATAGTCGCAAAAGTGTCAAATCAAACTAAATTAAAGCCACAGTCTATACTTTTTCCATGAAATCAAAATATTGAAATAGAGCCCTTGTTTTTGCGCAATTGCTGTTTGAGGTCTACTCCATGACATAAAGCATATATATTAACATTTCTGATTAAAATGTTACTGTTAAAATGGCATGAATAGGGCGACACGCTAGTATGTAACCACCGGATAACAGCCCAGCCCCCTATCCAACAACCTCCCTGAGTCACCTTGAGTCACCTTCCATGTGATGACCCTGCTCTACTCTCCTCCCTCCTGGTACCACCACCACTTGACCCTGCTCTACTCTCCTCCCTCCTGGTACCCCCTCCAGTAGCCTGCCCCCTAGCAGAGCTAGACCCAGCCTCTGTCCCCTGAGTCCTAGTAGGCTGGACAACAGAACAAGTCAAAATTCACTGAAGGCTGTAAAACGGCCAATGCACATTGGCTGAGCTGGAACACTAGCCTGAGGCCAAAGCAAATTAATTGAAGCGAACCATCACTGAGCCTCTTCTGACTGGAATGATCCTTAGAATTCAATTTTTCTCTAAATGGCACCAAAAAATGTCTACCTTTTTATTTTACCACCACAATCTGTTCTTAGGACGAAACAGAAAAAAATAAGTTATAAATAACAACTGGTGTAGAAAGTAAACATCCACACCTCAATTTTGAGTAATTACTACTTTAGTAAGGATACACTTAGTAAGGATATACACTTTATTCAGTGACTACTGCAGTTGCTAAATAATTCCAATAGATGGCAGCATAAGACCACGAATGACATTACAGAAGATTAGTTTAGTTTCTCTCCCTGGATACACCACCACTCAATCCACCCACCCCACAAACAACACACCCAACACACCAAGCCCTCACTCCCACCGACCCACCACGGGGCACAACTCCCTGGGGGGGCACAACCACCCTCACACACACCCCACACCCCACCCCACACTCACTCCCCAAAACCCACCACACCACCGAACCCCCCACAGCACACCAAACTGACCAAAAACATACAGAAACCCAACCCCCCCCCCAACCAACCCCCCCCACCCATTCCCACTACACTATCACCAACTACTCACACCCCACACAAGAAAAACGAAAAGAACCCCAAACCCAAAACCATCCCTCTAAAAGAAAAATAAAACCCTCACTCTCTCCCCCAACCTCACCTCCCCAAACCTACACTTTCACCACACACGCCAAACCTCCGGCACAACAACCCCCAACACACCCTCCACCACAATACTCCACAAAACACTACCTCCGCACCCCAAGCCCACGGACCCAACACCACCACTCCACCGCAACCTCCTCACCCACTACCCCCAACCACACCCCCCCCCCACACCACACCCACGCCAACAACACCCCCACCCCCAACCGCACACCCAACAACAAAAACTCACACCCCCAACTTCCACCACCCATCGTCTTTCCAGTCAACCACCCCATACCCAGGAACACAGATCACCACACACCCACCCACTCACCCCACCAGCCCACTAGCACGACCACACTCAAACAAAAGACACCACCCACAACCACCCCCCCTGTACCCAGCAACTGCCTCCCCACCAACCCACCCTACACACCCCACCACCCAACCCCTCCACCAACCTCCCCTCCCCTCCCCTCCCCCCACCAACCCCAACCCCCCCCTCCCCCCCCCCACCCCGCCCCCCCCCCCCCCCACACCCCCCACCAACCCACCCCCCCACTCAACTAAACCCCCACCCAAAAAACCCCCAAACCCCCGGGGAAAACCCCGGGGGCCCCCCCAAACCCCCCAAACCCCCCCAAAACCCCCCCCCCAAAAAAAAAACCCCCCCCCCCCCCCCAAAACCCCCCCCCCCAACCCCCAAATTTTTTTTCCCCCCTCCCGGGGAAAAAACCCCCAAAAATCCCAACCCTTTTAAAAAGGGGAAACCCCCCAAAAACCCCCCCCCCCTTTCCCCCCCCCAAAACCCCCCCCCCCCGGGGGGCCCCCCCCCCCCCCCTTCCCCCAAAAACCCCCCCCCCCAAAAACCCCCCCCCCCCCCAAAACCCCCCCCCCCCAAAAAAAGGGGGGGGCCCCCCCCCCCCCCAAAAGGGGGGTTTTTTTTTCCCCCCCGGGGGGGTTTTAAAAAAAAAACCCCCCGGACCCCCCCCCCCAAAAAACCCCAACCCCCCCTTTTCCCCCCCCAAAAAAAAAACCCAAACCCCCCTTCCCCCCCCCCCAAAGGGGCCCCCCCCCCCCCCCCCCCCAAAAACCCCCAAAAAAAAACCCCCCCCCAAAAGGGGGGGGGCCCCCCCCCCCCCCAAAAAAAACCCCCCCCAAAAAAACCCCTTAAAAACCCCCAAAAAACCCCCCCCCCCCAAGGGGAAAAAAAAAAAACCCCCCCCCCCCCAACCCCCCCCCCACCCCCCCCCCCAAAATTTGGGGGGGAAAACCCCCTCCCAAAAACCCCAAAAAATTTGGGGGGAAAAAAACCCCCCCCAAAAAACCCCCCCCCAAAAAAAAAACCCCCCCAACCCTTTGGGGGGGGCCTTTCCCCCGGGAAACCCAAAAAAAAAAACCCCCCCCAAAAAACCCCCCCAACCCCCAGCCCTCCCGGAAAAAACCCCCCCCCCCCCCCCCCCCCCCCCCCGGGGGGGCCCCCCCCCCCTTTTTTTTTAAAAAAAAAACCCCCCCCCCCCCCCCCCCCCCCGCAACCCCTTTAAAAACCCCCCCCCCCCCCAAAAAAAATTTAAAATTTTTTCCCCAAAAGGGGGGTGGGGGCCCTAACCCCCTGGGGTTTTGGGGGGGAAAGGGGGGGAAAAAAAAAAAAGGGGGGGGGGGGCCCCAAACCCTTTTTCCTTCGGGGGGGGGGGGGCCCCTTGGGAAAACCCCTTTCAAAACTGTCGATCCTGACAGTCAGTGCGATGGCTTCATCAAGAGTGGAAGGCAGTTCATGGGAGACCAACTCGTCCTTGATATAGTCAGCCAAAACTATGGAAGAACGCGTCCACCAACGATGGTGTGTTCCAAGAACTTCGTCTAGCCAGGGTTCGGAAGTCGATGGAATGGTCTGCGACTGTACGTCTGCCTTGTCGAATACTGAACAGTTCACGAGACGCCTCTGCAGTGGGTGAATCCAGGTCAACACCTTCAGCATCTCCTCAGCAAACAGGTCGAAGGTTTGCACATGCGGGGGTTTGACGTTCGAACTCTGCTGTTCCCCAGAGTCGAGCTCGGCCCGTCAGGTGAGTGATGGCATACCCAACTTTAGCCCCCTCCGTGGCGAAGGTCCTTGGCTGCAAGGAGAACTGAAGTCGGCAGCTAGTCAGGAATGGCCGGACCTGGGTTGAATCGCCGTTGAACCGCTCGGGATTTCCAATCTTGGGTTCCGGAGCAGCGGCTGCAATGACCGGGGCAGGTAACTCGGGGGCTGGGCTGGTGGGCAGACTGGCTGGGGTAAGGTTGGTGAGGAGTTGAATGATCATGGCGAGTTGTTGTTGCTGCTGCTGGAACTGCTGCTCATGCTCATCGGTTTCCATGTCGGGGAAAGTGTGCGCTGAGTCCATAATGGTCAGATCGTACTGTCACGATTCAGACAGACGACCAGAGGACCACAATTGCGTCACACCAGAAAGTTTATTAAACTTAAGGGGAAAAGGGAAGTAGGGAGTGAATGAAGGCTCCAGGGGTAACAGGGATCCCGTCCAATGCGCTGGGTCTGTGCCCCCCCCAGTGGCAGCGATGCGTCCTATGAAGCCGGTGGTGGGTGGTCCAGAAGTCCTGGGGGGGGGGAGACACAGACACAACAGGGCGGAATGAAACCAGGCAGCAGTACAGTTCAAGGGAAATCCAAAATACGTAGTAGCAAGGCAGAAGGCTGGTCAGAGTTACCGGGATTGAAGAGTAGTCAGGAGTCGTAATGGCAGAAGCAGGTCTGGATCTCCTGAGGCAGAAGAGTATCCAAAAAACAGGCAGGTCCGGGGTCACAAAACCAGGGTGAGCCAGAAGCGCGAGCAAACAGGTTCCGGGTGTGAGCTTTGCAGACGATCTGACACCGGAGAGCTGAAAGACAGGGCCTTAAATACTGGGAGAGGTAGTGGGTAATGCAGCGCAGCTGGCAGAGTAATTAGAGCAGAGCAGAGCAGGGACAGGTGGAGCTAGTTAGGCTGAGTAGAGAGAGTGGTGAGCAGAGTGGAAGAAAATTAAGGTGGTAACCCGGTGGAGTGAGAGGCCCATGACAAGATTAGGAGCACAGTCTTAAAGGGAGTGCTCATAATCTTACCTGTATAAAACATACCTGTCCACAGAAGCAATCAATCAATCAGATTCCAAACTCTCCACCATGGCCAAGACCAAAGAGCTCTCCAAGGATGTCAGGGACAAGATTGTAGACCTACAAGACCATCGCCAAGCAGCTTGGTGAGAAGGTGACAACAATTGGTGCGATTATTCGCAAATGGAAGAAACACAAAAGACCTGTCAATCTCCCTCGGCCTGAGGCTCCATGCAAGATCTCACCTTGTGGAGTTGCAATGATCATGAGAACGGTGAGGAATCAGCCCAGAACTACACGGGAGGATCTTGTCAATGATCTCATGGCAGCTGGGACCATAGTCACCAAGAAAAAAATTGGTAACACACTCCGCCGTGAAGGACAGAAATACTGCAGCGCCCCTCAAGGTCCCCCTGCTCAAGAAAGCACATATACATGCTCGTCTGAAGTTTGCCAATTAACATCTGAATGAGTCAGGAGACCTGGGTTGTGGTCAGATGAGACCAAATTTGAGCTCTTTGGCATCATCTCAACTCGCCGTGTTTGGAGGAGGAGGAATGCTGCCTATGACCCCAAGAACACAATCACCACTGTCAAACATGGAGGTGGAAAATTATGCTTTCGGGGTGTTTTTCTGCTAAGGTGACAGGACAACTTCACCGCATCAAAGGGACGATGGACGGGGCCATGTACCGTCAAATCTTGGGTGAGAACCTCCTTCCCTCAGCCAGGGCATTGAAAATGGGTCATGGATGGGTATTCCAGCATGACAATGACCCCAAAACACACGGCCAAGGCAACAAAGGAGTGGCTCAAGAAGCAGCATATTAAGGTCCTGGAGTGGCCTAGCCAGTCTCCAGACCTTAATCCCATAGAAAATCTGTGGAGGGAGCTGTAGGTTCGAGTTGCCAAACAACAGCCTCGAAACCTTAATGACTTGGAGAAGATCTGCAAAGAGGAATGGGACAAAGTCCCTCCTGAGATGTGTGTAAACCTGGTGGCCAACTACAAGAAACATCTGACCTCTGTGATTGTCATGTTTTGCAGAGGGGTCAAATACTTATTTCCCTCATTAAAATGCTAATCAATTTATAACATTTTTGACATGCGTTTTTCTGGATGCTTTTGTTGTTATTCTGTCTCTCACTGTTCAAATAAACCTACCATTAATATTAGAGACTGATCATTTCTTTGTCAGTGGGCAAATTTACAAAATCAGCAGGGGATCAAATACTTTTTTCCCTCACTGTAGCTAATGTTTGGAAAAACATTTATTTTGTTTGGCTAGAGTTATATATGCAATCCTTTTAGTTTTGCTAGCTAGCTTTGCTGGCTAGCTACAAAGGTTAGCTGGATAGTTGCATTAGTTAGCTAATGCCATAGATTGTTTTTGTGTTATTATCATGTGTAAAAAATAAATGTAAAAAAAGGCAGGCAGTCTCAATCTGATTGGCCTTCAGGCCCGTCAATCACCCGCCGATGCCACCCAATCAGGACGCTCAGACGCACTCCAGGGCCCTGCCTCCTACACCTCAAGCAGAGTGTGCTTACATGCCTTTGGGACACCAGGAAGCAAATGATGAGGTAGAGCGGTGGGCATTAATGTGGGGATTCAGGTTCTCTGTAGAGAACTCAAACAGTGTTCTTTACCAGCAGGAAAGTGGGAGATGAGGTATGCTTGAGGTTATATGGGAGAAACTTGGAGAGGGTGGGGGACTTCAGGTTCCTTGGGGTATACTTTGACACTAGACTGACGGAAAGTGTAAGAAGGTGCTAAATGTGATGTGATGTGCTGTCGGGGAAGGAGTGGGGGGCCGGGTTATCCTCACTAAAGACCATGTACAGTGGGGAGAACAAGTATTTGATACACTGCCGAATTTGCAGGTTTTCCTACTTACCAAGCATGTAGAGGTCTGTAATGTTTATCATAGGTACACTTCAACTGTGAGAGACGGAATCTAAAACAAAAATCCAGAAAATCACAGTGTATGATTAAGTAATTATTTTGCATTTTATTGCATGACATAAGTATTTGATCATCTTCCAACCAGTAAGAATTCTGTCTCTCACAGACCTGTTAGTTTTTCTTTAAGAAGCCCTCCTGTATTAACTGCACCTTTTTGAACTCATTACCTGTATAAAAGACACCTGTCCACACACTCAAACAGACTCCAACCTCTCCACAATGGCCAAGACCAGAGAGCTGTGTAAAGACATCAGGGATAAAATTGTAGACCTGCACTAGGCTGGGATGGGCTACAGGACAATAGGCAAGCAGCTTGGTGAGAAGGCAACAACTGTTGGCACAATTATTAGAAAATGGAAGAAGTTCAAGATGACGGTCAATCACCCTCGGTCTGGGGCTCCATGCAAGATCTCACCTCGTGGGGCATCAATGATCATGAGGAAGGTGAGGGATCAGCCCAGAACTACACGGCAGGACCTGGTCAATGACCTGAAGAGAGCTGGGACCACAGTCTCAAAGAAAACCATTAGTAACACACTACGCCGTCATGGATTAAAATCCTGCAGCACACGCAAGGTCCCCCTGCTCAAGCCAGCGCATGTCCAGGCCCATCTGAAGTTTGCCAATGACCATCTGGATGATCCAGAGGAGGAATGGGAGAACGTCATGTGGTTTGATGAGACAAAAATAGAGCCTTTTGGTCTAAACTCCACTCGCCGTGTTTGGAGGAAGAAGGATGAGTACAACCCCAAGAACACCATCCCAACCGTGAAGCATGGAGGTGGAAACATCATTCTTTGGGGATGCTTTTCTGCAAAGGGGACAGGACGACTGCACCGTATTGAGGGGAGGATGGATGGGGCCATGTATCGCGAGATCTTGGCCAACAACCTCCTTCCCTCAGTAAGAGCATTGAAAATGGGTCGTGGCTGGGTCTTCCAGCATGACAACGACCCGAAACACACAGCCAGGGCAACTAAGGAGTGGGTCCGTAAGAAGCATCTCAAGGTCCTGGAGTGGCCTAGCCAGTCTCCAGAACTGAACCCAATAGAAAATCTTTGGAGGGAGCTGAAAGTCCGTATTGCCCAGCGACAGCCCCGAAACCTGAAGGATCTGGAGAAGGTCTGTATGGAGGAGTGGGCCAAAATCCCTGCTGCAGTGTGTGCAAACCTGGTCAAGACCTACAGGAAACGTATGATCTCTGTAATTGCAAACAAAGGTTTCTGTACCAAATATTAAGTTCTGCTTTTCTGATGTATCAAATACTTATGTCATGCAATAAAATGCAAATTAATTACTTAAAAATCATACAATGTGATTTTCTGGATTTTTGTTTTAGATTCCGGCGCTCACAGTTGAAGTGTACCCATGATAAAAATTACAGACCTCTACATGCTTTGTAAGTAGGAAAACCTGCAAAATCGGCAGTGTATCAAATACTTGTTCTCCCCACTGTATGTTGCATTGATCCGATCTGTGAGACTATGGCAGTATAGCATATGGTTCGGCAGCCCGGACCTCACTGGAAAGGCTAGATGTCATACAGGGGCAAGGACTCAGAATATGTAGTGGGGCGTTTCGGACGTCCCCAGTGGCTGCATAACAGGTGGAGATAGGGAAATGCCATTGCAGATTAGGAGACAGCAGCTGGCAATTACTTATTGGGTCAACCTACAAGGACATGGGGTGTCTCATCCTGCGAAAGGGATTTTACAGGCATGCTGGGAACATGACCGAAGACAGAACACAAGCTTTGGGTGGGTGGGTAATAACCAGGCAAAGGAGATGGGACTGTATGGAAGGGAGTTTAGTCCAACGGTAGTTATTCCTGTAAATCCATCATGGCTACTCCCGCCTCCAGTAGTTGATCTAGAAAGTGTTGAAGAGACTACAGAAAGATAGGGATGGTGTTGATCCATCTGATTTGTTTAAGAGACGTCTGGATACTGCGTATCAGGATTTTGTGGCCATTTACACAGATGGTTCATAAGATCCAAGGACAGGACGTACTGGGTCAGCAGGAATGTGGGGTGGAAGTCAGGAAACGTATTACAGATCATCTGGCTGTATATACGGTGGAGCTGATGGCCATACTGTTGGCCTTGCAGTGGGTGGAGGAAGTCAAACAAGACAGAGTAGTTATTTGCTCTGATTCATGTGCAGTGTTAATGAGTCTCCAGTCCTTTAGCGCATGTGGCAGACAAGACCCTGGCAGACAAGGTGCTACAAACCCATGGCAGGATTAAACAGATGGGTATACAGATAAGATTTACTTGGGTCCCCGTCCATGTGGGGGTGGAGGGGAACGAGGCTAAACAAGCTTTTAGTAGTGGGGATGTTGATGTGTCAATGAGCAAGGCAGAGGCAAAAAGACTGATATATACAGTGATGGTGCAGAGATGGCAGAAGCAGCGGAAAAGAGATAAGGGAAGGCATTTATTTCAAGTACAGAGGAAAGTCAGGGAGGGGAGGACGGCAGGAAGGGGCAGAAGAGAGGAGGCTATTTTTACAAGATTAAGGGTGGGACACAGCCAGTTGAATAAGACATGAAATGTGATAGGAAAGCATCCAACAGGAAAGTGTGATTATTGTCAAGAAACAGAGACCGTAGAGCGTGTATTGCGACAGTGTGGGCAGTATCAGAGGGAAAGAGAGAGGATGAGATCTAGTATGCGGGAGAAGGAGATACAGGAAATTAGTTTAAAGAGTATATTGAGTAGAACGTCATTAGATATTTTGTAACGGAGCTGGCAGGTAGGATTTAGTTTCTCCCTGTCTCTGGCCCACACTCCAGTACAGTAGGTGGTGGTAATGCACCATAACGTTGGATGCCAACCTCCGATAAACCTCACTGAAGAAGAAGCATTTGGGAGAATTAATGTTGTGCTGACGGACTTTGTACATGCTGCCTTTCTACTTGAGATATTGTGCTTCTATTTGGCATGTAAGTGTGGGAATATTATCGGGTTGATATTCGGTGTGTTTATGGCTGTCCTGCGTTAGGTATGTAGGGTTAAGATAAGTTACAGTGTTGTTTGCTAGCCTACAGCTCTACTACTTGTTTGGATTAGAGAGGAAAGTTTGTATGTACCTCTTACATGCTATTTTCTATCAGTGTGGTTACCATTGCTACATGTGTTTATAGAATACCACTAGGCCTACTCCTGATTGTATTACCAATGTGTATTTTTGCATGCTATCGCTGCAATGTTTATAGCCTCAATACTGTATAGTGATTTGCATGTCAGTATATATATATTCTGGAAGCATCTAAAAGGTTCCAGCTCCTTCTGGTCACCCATGCATGTGCAGTGAATATTTATGAGTGCCACCAGAGGCCTGCTAGGTAAGGTCTAGCTTTAGGGCTCTATTTAATCTGTAAAGCTTCCATGATTCCCGATAGAAATGTAAAGGGATACTTCGGTGTTTTGGAAATATCTACTTCCCCAGAATCAGATGAAGTCATGGATACCATTTTTATGGTAACTAGCGCTAGCGTAATTGCTAACAAGCATTAGCACAATGACTGGAAGTCTATGGGTATCTGTTGGCATAGACTTCCAGTCATTGCACTAAATGTAGTTAGCATTGGCTCGCGAAACTACCTCTAACTTCCTTCATATGGGACACAGAGACATAAAAATGTTATCCACGAGTTCATCTGACTGGGGAAGTAGATAAAGGGCCTCATTGGCTGCTCGTTCACGCTGCTCGTTCCGTGGTTAAGCGAATGCTCCTACCACTGTCTTGCCCAAGCATCTTTGACCGGTGTTTTGGCTTACTGCCCCGCATATTGCTTGTATCCATAGCACTAACTTGCTAGTTGGTAATCTCCCGCTCGTTTAGTAAAGTGCAGCCAGGATCCATACAGTGAACAAGTTCTGCTTTCTCCATTTATCGTACTGGTGCATGTGTGATGAAGTGTGTGTTGCTTGTGCGTGTTTGCCATTTCACTGGCGGAGCTTGTTTTTGGGAGGCGGGGTGTGGGTTGTGTTTGCAGACTCATTTTAGCTCACAACAACCTTGTAGCATGGCGAATACTAGAAAGAAAAACACTGCAAAGCTCAATGCGGAAGAGGAATGCATATCAAGCATTACACTCCATGAACTACTCGATCAACAAAAAGTTATATAAAGATCTAATATATCTGCAGGAAAATAACTTAAACTCCTTCCTGCAACTCTTTAGGGATTCTACCAACAAAAGGGTTGATCTGTTTAAGGATGTAATGGAATTTAAACACAGTTTGGAATTTACGCAGTCGGAGGTGGAGGAGCTAAGGGGTGTGAATGTCAAAAGCCAGACTACATTCAAAACCATGTCTGAGGATTTATACATTTTCCAAACAATACTTGACAAGCACTCTTCCAAAGGAGACTACCTCGAAAACCATTCGAGGCGCAATAACATTTTAATCGATGGTATTGAAGACGTAAAAACTGAATCTTGGCATAACACAGAAGTCAAGGCAAGAAACTCCTGGCAGATCAACTCAAACTGGACACTAAACTCCTCGAGATGGAGGGCGCACAGGAATGGCACTTTGTTCCCCGATGGACGGCCCAGATCTATAGTGGTGAAACTGCTCAGGTTCAAAGACAAGGGAGGAGATTATCAGGAGAGCCAAGTGCCTGAAGGCAACCAAAATCTTCATCAATGAAGACTTCTCCAAAAAGGTATGCCTCAAAAGAAAGGAACTAAGTAAATAATGAAAGAAAGGCAACATCGCATAAATGTCATAACCCGCTGAAGTCTTCAGTGGTGTTATGTGGACAGTGTCAGTGTGCATTCCATAGGAAGTGCACCCCTATTGATAAAACTAACACACATGTATGGTTGTATTGGACATGTGAGGCATGCACTTCTGTGTTTCCGTTCCATTCTCTGGATGATTACGACTGCGTATCTCTCTTAGTTGGGCAGGATATCAACCCTGATAACATGGTTTTTAACCCATTAGATATTAATGAAGCGAACAATAAATATGACTGTTGATTCAAATTTCCTGAGATTTACAAGAGATGATTACTAGAATGTTAAGCCATTTAACAACCTGTATAGCAGTTTCTAATTCCAAGACAAGATCATTTTCAACATTTCATTTGAACGTTTGCAGTGTTCCTAAAAATCATGACCACCTTGTTCATTATCTGTCTTCTCTCAATCATGAATTTTCCATTGTTTCCCTTCCATTGTTTCCCTTTCATTGTCTCTTTATAACACTATTCACCACTGTAGAACCTCAAGAGTGGGAGGATGAGTGTCCATTTTTGTTCATAAACATTTTTCAATTCTTTGTGAGAGAGGATATTTTTTGTTCATTTTTTTATTGGTTAAAAAGTGGTAATTGGATGCATCTATCGGCCATTGATATCCTTGTATCAACCTTGGATTTGATTAATAATGAATATAAAATGTGTTTTCTATTGGGTGATTACAACAAACTTATATAAAGTGAGAACCATTCACTGACATCAGACTTTTTGAATACTTTATACTCTAGCTATCTGTATCCCCTCATCTATAAGCCCACAAGAGTGACCAGTTCATCTGCCACCCTTATTGATAATATTTGTACAAATTCTTTGAATAATGTGGCTAATACAGGTATACTGACATTTCTGACCACTTTCCAATTTTCCACTTCTCTTTGGCAGCTGGAAATGAACAGATGGGAATGATTAGTAGCAAAGTCATTGTGAGCGCTTTAAAATGTTGATTGATGATATTTAATGGGAAAATTTAGATAATCAGGCCGATGTGGAGTCTGCTGTCCAGAAAGCAGTGGTGAATTCTGTATTTCACCACTGCTTTCCCTTAGTTAAACCACATAAGAGAGCAGCAGATGGCTTCTGGAAACATTGGTTTACAACCAGTCTCCAAAAATCCTCAGTTTAAAAAAGAAAAGTTGTATAAAAAGTTTCTCACAAATTCCTCTCCCCTGAATTCTGCAAATTACAAAAAGTACAATAAACAATTTACTCACCTACTTTGAATATCTCTGTCACGATCGCCGGTAAGAGATGAGGACCAAGGCGCAGCGTTGCAGACAAACATACTCTTTATTTATGATACACGGTCAAAAAACGATAACATGACAGTCAATGGTCAAACACGAACAAGATCCCACAACCACTGTGGGCAAACAGCCTGTTTAAATGTGGTTCCCAATCAGAGACAACCAGCCACAGCTGACACTCGTTGCCTCTGATTGAGAACCACACTGGCCAACATAGAAATGGAATACATAGATCTACACACCCTGGCTCAACTTAACAGTGTCCCCAGAGCCAGGGCGTGACAATCTCAAAATAGATTTTACTAACAAATTCCAAGAATCCTTAAATAATATAAAGTCAACTTGGAAAATTATCAGTCAACTGTTGAAAAATACCATGATTCAGACTATACCATGGTATAAGTGAAAGTACCATAGTAGTGCCATGGTATGAATGAAAGTACCATAGTAGTACCATGCTACATTTTTGTAAGGGTAGATCATTATCCACTAGTTAGCGGAATGCTAACTTTAGCTAGGTACTAGCTGAACCATATACACTGAGTGTACAAAACATTACATAGACTGACCAGGTGAATCCAGGTGAAAGCTATGATCCCGTATTGATGTCACTTATTAAATCCACTTCAATCAGTGTAGATGAAGGGGAGGAGACAGGTTAAAGACTGATTTTTAAGCCTTGAGACATGGATTGTGTCTGTGTGCCATTCAGGGGGTGAATGGGCAAGACAAAAGTTTGAAGTGCCTTTGAACGGATTATGGTATGGTAGTAGGTGCCAGGCGCATCGGTTTGTGTCATGAACTGCAATGTTGCTGGGTTTTTCACGCTCAACAGTTTCCAGTGTGGTCCTCTGTAGCTCAGCTGGTAGAGCACGGCGCTTGTAACGCCAGGGTAGTGGGTTCGATCCCCGGGACCACCCACACACAAAACATTTATGCACGCATGACTGTAAGTCGCTTTGGATAAAAGCGTCTGCTAAGTGGCATTTTTTTAACGTATGGGTGGTCGTGGGGATCGAACCCACTACCCTGGCGTTACAAGCGCCGTGCTCTACCAATTGAGCTACAGAGGACCACACCTACAGTAATACTTTACTGTAGGTGTCCTTATGCATGCATTCATAATGCCTTTGTAATAGCTATATAACACTATCACATTTGGTATAAGTTGTCATGACTTAGTAACCCCATACGATGTTATAAAACTAGTTATAATTGGTCTTCTAGATGACTGTTCATACTGTTGTCATATGCTCTAATGTCAGCTGTTAATAACAACTGCTATTACAAAGTCTGTATGAGTACTTTTGTAATGTTATTACATGCTACATAAGTCTACATGCAAGATGTTATAACAGGGTATTATTTAATTTACCAAACTTGCACATTATTACATTGAATGGGATGATGGGCGTCATAACCATGTCATATGCCCTTCTAGTGTGCACAGACGCCTTAAATAAAGTGACATTCATTTGAGATGTTATAAAACAGTTATGAATGTGCTTATATCACAGGATGAGTTGATAGTATCACAACACTTAACCATTCAAAGGATCTCCAAGAAACATGGGCAAAGGGGATGTACAGTACTAATGATTTTTATTTATTTTGGCAGCAAGATAAACTGCTCTGAGTTGTACAAATTGGACCATGTCCAGATATAAAAAATATACGTTATAATAATAATAACAAAACAAAAAACACACATTTTCAAACTAAATGGAAGCAAATAGAATTTAACAAAATCAATGTTTCTGGGACAAAACAGGATTAGTGACAGCTGTGAAAAAAAGGAAGATGTGCTGGCTACAGTACTAATGACAGCTACATAAAAAAAGTGAGTTAGTCAGGTCACTACATAGTTGATGTTGCAATTGTAACATTGTGTCGATTCCCAGTGTTGAGCTCTTTAGTGAGGAGAATACTTCCCGCCGGGTTGATGGAATGTGGCAGCACTAGAAACATGAAGAGAACTCAGGTAAGTGTAAAATGGGTACCGGGGTTAATGCCACACAGACATGGAGGTATGGTCATCAATCTGTATCCTTAAAAAGAGTGTACTGCTAACACACACACACACATTATGTCAGATAAGTTCCAATTCATTCCATTCCCCTTAACCATTTCATGACAGCAGATCTGAAAGCTGTAAACGAAATGTTGGATGCTCAACATTAATTCCCAACATAGTTTATCAAGAATACAGTTAAGTATATACATATACAGTGGGGAAAAAAAGTATTTAGTCAGCCACCAATTGTGCAAGTTCTCCCACTTAAAAAGATGAGAGAGGCCTGTAATTTTCATCATAGGTACACGTCAACTATGACTATGACAGACAAAATGAGGAAAAAAAAGTGTTGAGAAAAAAAAGAGCAGAGGTAAAATAAATAATAGTAGGGATGCTATATATACAGGGGGGGGTACCGGTGCAGAGTCAATGTGCCGGGGCACCGGCTAGTTGAGGTAGTTGAAGTAATATGTACATGTGGGTAGAGTTAAAGTGACTATGCATTAATAATTAACAGAGTAGCAGCAGCGTAAAAAGATGGGGTGGGGGTGGGGGGGCAGTGCAAATAGTCTGGGTAGCCATGATTAGCTGTTCAGAAGTCTTATGGCTTGGGGGTAGAAGCTGTTGAGAAGTCTTTTGGACCTAGACTTGGCACTCCGGTACCACTTGCCATGCGGTAGCAGAGAGAACAGTCTATGATGAGGGTGGCTGGAGTCTTTGACAATTTTTAGGGCCTTCCTCTAACACAGCCTGGTATAGAGGTCCTGGATGGCGGAAGCGTGGCCTCAGTGATGTACTGGGCCCGTACGCGTTACCCTCTGTAGTGTCATGTGGTCGGAGGCCGAGCAGTTGCCATTCCAGGCGGTGATGCAACCAGTCAGGATGCTCTCGATGGTGCAGCTGTAGAACTTTTTGAGGATCTGGGGACCCATGCCAAATCTTTTCAGTCTCCTGAGGGGTAATAGGCTTTGTCGTGCCCTCTTCACAACTGTTTGGTGAGTTTGTTGGTGATTTTCCCTCCTCTTATGAATAAAGTTCTCAACAAACTATCATTGTGTTATCATATGAATATATGTTGTTTTGGACAATAATGTCCTCCAGGCTATATGGACATCATATTGTACAAGTTGCATCTTCCCTTTTCATGGTCACAGATCCAGCTTTTGTAAAATTAACGTCATATTGACATTTTGTAGCAGATTAGGAGAATTTAAACAGCAGGTTAGGATAATTAGGTTAAGGTTAGGAAAAGGGTAAGTGTCAGCTAAAATGCAAGAAAATAACGTTTTATATTAATTTGATAAAAGCTGGATCCCTTTTAGCCAGGACCCCTTTTCATAGGCCTAGATTACATGGTTACATTCAAGACAAGGTTGTTTTTTTATTGATTTGTTGTCAGTGTCAGTAGGGTAGGCCTAGGCTACCATCGTATTAAAGAAGATTCTGCTAATGTCTCCAGTCATATAAAATGTAGTATAATTGCATTAAATGTTTATCAAAGGCCACATTTTTCCAGTGCAAAGGAAAGAAACGTATCTGATATAGCCTATAAATCTAAGCCACTACGCACTTATTAATAGCCTAAATTATCACTATCCAATCTACTTGTTGGCTGCATTTCCTTCACTCTGCAGTCCGACTCATTCCAAAACATCTCAATTTGGTTGAGGTCGGGGGATTGTGGAGGCCAGGTCATCTGATGCAGCACTCCATCACTCTCTTTCTTGGTAAAATAGCCCTTACGCAGCCTGGAGGAGTGTGTTGGGTCATTGATAGTCCCACTAAGCCCAAACCAGATGGGATGGCATATCACTGCAGAATACTGTGATAGCCATGCTGGTTAAGTGTGCCTTGAATTCTAAATAAATCAGACAGTGTCACCAGCAAAGCACCCCACACCATAACACCTCCTCCTCCATGCTTTACGGTGGGAAATACACATGCGTACAGTAGGGGAAAAAAGTATTTAGTCAGCCACCAATTGTGCAAGTTCTCCCACTTAAAAAGATGAGAGGCCTTTAATTTTCATCATAGGTACACGTCAACTATGACAGACAAATTGAGATTTTTTTTCTCCAGAATTTTTTTTAATGAATTTATTTGCAAATTATGGTGGAAAATAAGTATTTGGTCACCTACAAACAAGCAAGATTCCTGGCTCTCACAGACCTGTAACTTCTGCTTTAAGAGGCTCCTCTGTCCTCCACTCATTACCTGTATTAATGGCACCTGTTTGAACTTGTTATCAGTATAAAAGACACCTGTCCACAACCTCAAACAGTCACACTCCAAACTCCACTATGGCCAAGACCAAAGAGCTGTCAAAGGACACCAGAAACAAAATTGTAGACCTGCACCAGGCTGGGAAGACTGAATCTGCAATAGGTAAGCAGCTTGGTTTGAAGAAATCAAACTGTGGGAGCAATTATTAGGAAATGGAAGACATACAAGACCACTGATAATCTCCCTCGATCTGGGGCTCCACGCAAGATCTCACCCCGTGGGGTCAAAATGATCAAAAGAACAGTGAGCAAAAATCCCAGAACCACACGGGGGGACCTAGTGAATGACCTGCAGAGAGCTGGGACCAAAGTAACAAAGCCTACCATCAGTAACACACTACGCCGCCAGGGACTCAAATCCTGCAGTGCAAGACGTGTCCCCCTGCTTAAGCCAGTACATGTCCAGGCAGTCTGAAGTTTGCTAGAGTGCATTTGGATGATCCAGAAGAGGATTGGGAGAATGTCATATGGTCAGATGAAACCAAAATATAACTTTTTGGTAAAAACTCAACTCGTCGTGTTTGGAGGACAAAGAATGCTGAGTTGCATCCAAAGAACACCATACCTACTGTGAAGCATGGGGGTGGAAACATCATGCTTTGGGGCTGTCTTTCTGCAAAGGGACCAGGATGACTGATCCGTGTAAAGGAAAGAATGAATGGGGCCATGTATCGTGAGATTTTGAGTGAAAACCTCCTTCCATCAGCAAGGGCATTGAAGATGAAACGTGGCTGGGTCTTTCATTTACATTTTACATTTTAGTCATTTAGCAGACGCTCTTATCCAGAGCGACTTACAGGAGCAATTAGGGTTAAGTGCCTTGCTCAAGGGCACATTAACGTCATTTAGCAGACGCTCTTAGCCAGAGCGACTCACAAATTGGTGCGTTCACCCTATAGCCAGTGGGATAACCACTTTACAATTTGGGGCGGGCGGGCGGGGGGGGGGGGGGGGGGGGGGTTAGAAGGAATACTTTATCCTATCCCAGGTATTCCTTAAAGAGGTGGGGTTTCAAATGTCTCCGGAAGGTGGTGAGTGACTCCGCTGTCCTGGCGTCGTGAGGGAGCTTGTTCCACCATTGGGGTGCCAGAGCAGCGAACAGTTTTGACTGGGCTGAGCGGGAGCTATGCTTCCGCAGAGGAAGGGGAGCCAGCAGGCCAGAGGTGGATGAACGCAATGCCCTCGTTTGGGTGTAGGGACTGATCAGAGCCTGAAGGTACAGAGGTGCCGTTCCCCTCACTGCTCCATAGGCAAGCACCATGGTCTTGTAGCGGATGCGAGCTTCAACTGGAAGCCAGTGGAGTGTGCGGAGGAGGGGGGGTGACGTGAGAGAACTTGGGAAGGTTGAACACCAGACGGGCTGCGGCATTCTGGATGAGTTGTAGGGGTTTAATGGCACAGGCAGGGAGGCCAGCCAACAGCGAGTTGCAGTAGTCCAGACGGGAGATGACAAGTGCCTGGATTAGGACCTGTGCCGCTTCCTGTGTAAGGCAGGGTCGTACTCTCCGAATGTTGTAGAGCATGAACCTGCAGGAGCGGGTCACCGCCTTGATGTTGGCGGAGAACGACAGGGTGTTGTCCAGGGTCACGCCTAGGCTCTTCGCACTCTGGGAGGAGGACACAGCGGAGTTGTCAACCGTGATGGCGAGATCATGGAACGGGCAGTCCTTCCCCGGGAGGAAGAGCAGCTCCGTCTTGCCAGGGTTCAGCTTGAGGTGGTGATCCGTCATCCATACTGATATGTCTGCCAGACATGCAGAGATGCGATTCGCCACCTGGTTATCAGAAGGGGGAAAGGAGAAGATTAGTTGTGTATCGTCAGCGTAGCAATGATAGGAAAGGCCATGTGAGTGAGGATATGACAGAGCCAAGTGACTTGGTGTATAGGGAGAAAAGGAGAGGGCCTAGAACTGAGCCCTGGGGGACACCAGTGGTGAGAGCACGTGGTGCGGAGACAGCTTCTCGCCACGCCACTTGGTAGGAGCGACCGGTCAGGTAGGACGCAATCCAGGAGTGAGCCGCGCCGGAGATGCCCAGCTCGGAGAGGGTGGAGAGGAGGATCTGATGTTCACACAGTATCAAAGGCAGCAGACAGGTCTAGAAGGACAAGAGCAGAGGAGAGAGAGTTAGCTTTAGCAGTGCGGAGAGTCTCCGTGACACAGAGAAGAGCAGTCTCAGTTGAATGACCAGTCCTGAAACCTGATTGGTTTGGATCAAGAAGGTCATTCTGAGAGAGATAGCAAGAGAGTTGGCTAAAGACGGCACGCTCAATAGTTTTGGAAAGAAAAGAAAGAAGGGATACTGGTCTGTAGTTGTTGACATCAGTGGGGTCGAGAGTGTTGGTTTTTTGAGAAGGGGAGCAACTCTCGCTCTCTTGAAGACGGAAGGGACATGGCCAGCGGTCAAGGATGAGTTGATCAGCGAGGTGAGGTAGGGGGAGAAGGTCACCGGAGATGGTCTGGAGAAGGGAGGAGGGGGATGGGGTCAAGCGGGCAGGTTGTTGGGCGGCCTGCAGTCACAAGTCGCAGGATTTTATCTGGAGAGAGAGGGGAGAAAGAAGTCAAAGCATAGGGTAGGGCAATGTGAGCAGGACCAGCAGTGTCATTAGACTTAACAAACGAGGATCGGATGTCGTCAACCTTCTTTTCAAAGTGGTTGACGAAGTCATCCACAGAGAGAGAGGAGGGGGGGGGGGGGGGGGGGGGGGGGGGGGGAGGGGGGGGGGGGAGGAAAATGTGGCAAAGAGCTTCCTAGGGTTAGAGGCAGATGCTGGAATTTAGAGTGGTAGAAGGTGGCCTTAGCAGCAGAAACAGATGAAGAAAATGTAGAGAGGAGGGGAGTGAAAAGATGCCAGGTCGGCAGGGAGTTTAGTTTTCTTCCATTTCCGCTCGCTGCCCGGAGCTCTGTTCTGTGAGCTCGCAATGAGTCATCAAGCCACGGAGCTGGAGGGGAGGACCGAGCCGGCCGGGAGGATAGGGGACACAGAGAGTCAAAGGATGCAGAAAGGGAGGAGAGGAGGGTTGAGGAGGCAGAATCAGGAGATTGGAGGGAGAAGGATTGAGCAGAGGGAAGAGATGATAGGATGGAAGAGGGAGAGAGTAGTAGTGGGAGAGAGAGAGCGAAGGTTGCGGCGGCGCATTACCATCTGTGTAGGGGCAGAGTGAGTAGTGTGGGAGGAGAGCGAGAGAGAAAAGGAAACAAAGTAGTGGTCGGAGACATGGAGGGGGAGTTGCAGTGAGATTAGTAGAGGAGCAGCATCTAGTGAAGATGAGGTCAAGCGTATTGCCTGCCTTGTGAGTAGGGGGGGGACGGTGAGAGGGTGAGGTCAAAAGAGGAGAGGAGTGGAAAGAAGGAGGCAGAGAGAGAAATGAGTCAAATGTGGACATAGGGAGGTTGAAATCCCCCAAAACTGTGAGGGGTGGCCATCCTCAGGGTAGGAACTTATCAAGGCGTCAAGCTCATTGATGAACTCTCCAAGGGAACCTGGAGGGCGATAGATGACAAGGATATTAAGCTTAAATGGGCTAGTGACTGTGACAGCATGGAATTCAAATGAGGAGATAGACAGATGGGTTAGGGGAAAAATTGAGAATGTCCACTTGGGAGAGATGAGGATTCCTGTACCACCACCCCTCTGACCAGATGCTCTCGGGGTATGCGAGAACACATGGTCAGACGAGGAGAGAGCCGTAGGAGTAGCAGTGTTTTCAGTGGTGATCCATGTTTCCGTCAGCGCCAGGAAGTCGAGGGACTGGAGGTTGGCATAGGCTGGGATGAAGTCAGCTTTGTTGGCAGCAGAACGGCAGTTCCAGAGGCTGCCTGCGACCTGGAACTCCACGTGGGTGGTGCGTGCAGGGACCACCAGGTTAGAGAGGCAGCAGCCACGCGGTGTGGTGCGTTTGTGTAGCCTGTGCAGAGAGGAGAGAACAGGGATAGGCAGAGGCATAGTTGACAGGCTGTAGCAAATGGCTACAAAAATGCAGAGGAGATCGGAATGAAATGAGCTAAGCATCTGGGAGCGGAGAGAGCAGGGCCTCCCTCACCAAAAACTTCTACCTCAGAAACTAAAATTGTTTCACTGAACCACCCGAACAAAAACTCTCCCAACTTCCGCCTTTAGAAATCAGAATTGTTGTGAACCACAGCGGTTCAATGTTTAAAGGAATAGACTCAACCCACTTTATTCAGCTAGCCAACTATGACACCATAGCTAACTAGCAAGCTAGCATCCAATAACAATAACACACCGTTTAGCACCAACACTTGGTCACAACAAACCACCAATAGTGTGATAAACACACTAAACAGATCATTCGTGTCTGTGTCAAGTTCCTTTCATGACGCAGCAATGATTAGACGTTGGCTAGCTAGGACAAGTATATTGTATTTAGCTACTACCGTACAGTTAGCTGGTCGTGTTGGGTAGCTAGCAATGGCCACTGTGTTGACTTTGTTTGAAGAACGGCTAGCTAGCTAGCTTCGTGCTACACCCGGCACACAATGGCTATTGTGTTGACTCTGACTCTGTTCGAAAAAAAACGGCTAGGTAGCTCGCTTCGTGCTACAGCCGGCACTGCCAAGACACAGTAACTACACACAACAAACCCACGATGCCTAGCTATGACGCCGTAGCTAACTTGCAAGCTAGCATCCATTAACACACAATTTAGCATCAATACTTGGTTACAACAAACTGCCAAGAGTGTGTTAGCACACTAAACAGATAATTCAAGTCCGTGTCTAGTTCCTTTCATAACGCATAACGCAGCAAAAAATTAAACGTTGGCTAGCAGCACATTAACATTGGAACCAGCTCTCCAGCGTTGCTAATCGTTACCAGTAGCTACCCGCTAGCTAGCTAGCTAGCCTCGTGCTTCGATACTAACCTACAATTACCTACGGAAACCTACAATAACAACATTGCTAACCTATAATAAATACAATACCTAACTACGGCTAACTACCTACCTACGATCTAATACATGGTTAAGCAAAAAAATTAAACGTTGGCTAGCACTACATTAACATTGGAACCAGCTCTCCAGCGTTGCTAATCGTTACCAGTAGCTACCCGCTAGCTAGCTAGCCTCGTGCTTCGATACTAACCTACAATTACCTATTACCTATTTTCAGCATGACAATGATCCCAAACACACCGCCAGGGCAATGAAGGAGTGGCTTCATAAGAAGCATTTCAAGGTCCTGGAGTGGCCTAGCCAGTCTCCAGATCTCAACCCCATAGAAAATCTTTGGAGGGAGTTGAAAGTCCGTGTTGCCCAGCGACAGCCCCAAAACATCACTGCTCTAGAGGAGATCTGCATGGAGGAATGGGCCAAAATACCAGCAACAGTGTGTGAAAAGCTTGTGAAGACTTACAGAAAACGTTTGTGTTTTTGACCTGTGTCATTGCCAACAAAGGGTATATAACAAAAGTATTGAGAAACTTTTGTTATTGACCAAATACTTATTTTCCACCATAATTTGCAAATAAATTCATTAAAAATCCTACAATGTGATTTTCTGGAATTTTTTTTCTCATTTTGTCTGTCATAGTTGACTTGTACCTATGATGAAAATTACAGGCCTCTCTCATCTTTTTAAGTGGGAGAACCTGCACAATTGGTGGCTGACTAAATACTTTTTTTCCCCCACTGTATAATACAGGTGTCAAAACCATGCAACCTCATTTCCATTAATGTACAAAATGAAATTAGTGATTTATCAAAACCTAAAATCATCATAGTGTCAAATGTGCAGCGGTAGGACAGAGTCAGGCGCAGGACACAGAACTGAGTACACAACGTACTTTACTCTGAAAAAACAAACACTAATTTCCACGCAGGGAAAACACACCAGCTAACAAAAGCGTATGACACAACACAATGAACAAACACGCACAAAACCATGTGGGAACCAGAGGGTTAAATAGGGAAATAATCATCATACAATGGAACCAGGTGTGTACAAACAAGACAAAACAAATGGAAAACAGAAACGTAGATCGGTGGCAGCTAGAAAGCTTGTGACGACGACCGCCGATAGCTTCCCGCAAAAGGAGAGGCACCAACTTTGGCGGAAGTCGTGACAGTACCCCTCCCTTAACGCGCGGCGCCGACACCGGCCTCGGGACGACCCGGAGGACGAGGCGCAGGACGATCTGGGTGGAAACTGTGAAAAATTCCCTGCAGTAAGGAAGGGTCCAGGATGTCCTCCACCGGCACCCAGCATCTCTCCTCCGGACCGTACCCCTCCCACTCCACGAGGTACTGAAGGCCCCTCGCCCGACGTCTTGAGTCCATGATGGCTCGTACAGTATACGCCGGGGCCCCCTCGATGTCCAGAGGGGGCGGAGGAACCTCCCGAACCTCAGACTGCTGGAGCGGACCTGCTACCACCGGCCTGAGGAGAGACACATGGAACGAGGGGTTAATATGGTAATCAGGGGGGAGCTGTAACCTATTACATACCTCGTTCAGTCTCCTCAGGACTTTAAATGGCCCCACAAACCGCTGACCCAGCTTCCGGCAGGGCAGGTGAAGGGGCAGGTTTCGAGTCGCGAGCCAGACCCGGTCTCACTGCAGTGGCGGTCGGCGCTCGCCTTCTGTCGCCTGATGGCCCGTTGCAGGCGCACATGGGCAGCGTCCCAGGTCTCCTCCGAGCGCCTAAACCATTCATCCACCGCAGGTGCCTCGATCTGGCTCTGATGCCACGGTGCCAGGACCGGCTGATAACCTAGTACACACTGAAATGGAGACATGTTAGTGGAGGAGTGGCGGAGGGAGTTTTGGGCCATCTCTGCCCAGGGGATGAAAACCGCCCACTCCCCCGGCCGGTTCTGGCAATAGGACCGCAGAAACCTACCCACATCCTGGTTAACTCTCTCCACCTGCCCATTACTCTCGGGGTGAAAACCTGAGGTGAGGCTGACCAAGACCCCCAGATGTTCCATGAACGCCCTCCAGACCCTCAATGTGAACTGGGGACCCCGATCAGACACTATATCCTCAGGCACCCCGTAGTGCCGGAAGACGTGGGTAAACAGAGCCTCCGCAGTCTGTAGGGCCGTAGGGAGACCGGGCAAAGGAAGGAGATGGCAGGACTTAGAAAACCGATCCACAACGACCAGGATCGTGGTGTTACCTTGTGACGGAGGAAGATCCGTCACGAAGTCCACAGATAGGTGTGACAACAGCCGTTGTGGAACGGGTAGGGGGTTGTAATTTCCCTCTGGGCAGGTGTCTAGGTGCCTTGCACTGGGCGCACACCGAGCAGGAGGAAACATAAACCCTCACGTCATTAGCTAAAGTGGGCCACCAGTACTTCCTACTAAGACAGCGCACTGTCTGACCGATGCCAGGATGACCAGAGGAGGGTGACATGTGAGCCCTACAGATCAATCGATCGCGGACATCAACCGGAACATACAGACGCCCAACTGGACACTGGGTGGGAGTGGGCTCTGTACATAACGCCCTCTCGATGTCCGCGTCAACTTCCCATAACACCGGTGCCACCAGGCAAGAAGCCGGAGGTATGGGAGTGTGATCCGTGGACTGCTCCTCTGTGTCATACATCCGGGACAGTGCATCTGCCTTAGCGTTCTGGGAACCTGGTCTGTAGGATAGGGTGAAAACAAAATGGGTGAAAAACATGGCCCACTTTGCCTGGCGAGGGTTCAGTCTCTTCGCCGCCCGGATGTACTCCAGATTGCGGTGGTCAGTCTAAATGAGGAAAGGATGTTTAGCCCCTCAAGCCATTGCCTCCACGCCTTCAGAGCCCTGACAACAGCTAACAGCTCCCGGTCCCCCACATCATAGTTTCGCTCCGCCTGGCTGAGCTTCTTCTAAAAGAAAGCACAAGGGCGGAGCTTTGGTGGCATACCCGAGCGCTGAGACAGCACAGCTCCTATCCCAGCCTCGGACGCGTCCACCTCTACTATGAATGCCAAGGAGGGATCAGGATGAGCCAGCACGGGAGCCGAGGTAAACAGAGCCTTCAGGTGACCAAAAGCCCTGTCCGCCCCAGCTGACCACTGCAGTCGCACCGGTCCCCACTTCAGCAAGGAGGTAATGGGAGCCGCTACCTGACCGAAGCCCCAGATAAACCTCCGGTAGTAGTTGGCAAAACCCTAAGAACCCTGCACCTCCTTTACCGTGGTTGGAGTTGGCCAATTACGCACGGCTGAAATGCGGTAATTCTCCATCTCCACCCCTGACGCGGACAGGTGGTACCCTAGGAAGGAGACGGACTGTTGGAAGAACAGACATTTCTCAGCCTTGACGTACAGGTCATGCTCCAACAGTCGACCAAGCACCTTGCGCCCCAGGGACACATGCTCGGCACGTGTAGCGGAGTAAATTAGAATGTCATCTATATACACATCTACACCCTGCCCATGCAGGTCCCTGAAAATCTTGTCTACGAAGGATTGGAAGACTTATGGAGCATTCATCAACCCGTACGGCATGAAGAGGTACTCATAGTGCCCAGAGGTGGTACTAAATGGCATCTTCCACTCATCCCCCTCCCGGATACGCACCAGGTTGTAAGCGCTCCTGAGATCCAATTTGGTGAAGAAGCGCGCCCCGTGCAATGACTCTGTCACACTGGCTATGAGAGGCAGTGGGTAACTGTACTTCACAGTGATCTGATTTATCGCACAATCCCCCTGTCGATGGGGTGGTAGTTGAGTCGCCTTCTTTTTACAGAAGGCGAGAGCCAAATCGGCATATTCGGGGGGAAAGTGCGTGGTGGAGACCTGGTTTGGACTCTCCACCGTAGTTGCACCTATGGAAACACCTACACACCTCCCTGAGCACTGACGTGACCATCCCTTGAGAGCCCTCTGTTGCCACAAAATAGTGGGGTCATGAGAGGCCAACCAGGGAAGCCCCAACACCACAGGAAACGCAGGAGAATCGATCAGGAAGAGACTAATTCTCTCATTTACATTTACATTTTAGTCATTTAGCAGACGCTCTTATCCAGAGCGACTTACAGTTAGTTAGTGAATACATATTTTTTTCATACTGGCCCCCCGTGAAAATCGAACCCACAACCCTGGCATTGCAAACGCCATGCTCTATCAACTGAGCTACATCCCTGCCGGCCATTCCCTCCCCTACCCTGGACGACGCTGGGCCAATTGTGCGCCGCCCATGAGTCTCCCGGTCGCGGCCGGCTGCGACAGAGTCTCATGACCATCCTGCGTTTTCATCCATAGTGGAGCTGTGACCTCCCTAATCAGGCCCGACCCTAAAGGACGACTATGTAAGGCATGTACAGGGAAGGGACGGACCCTGATCCGGACGTCCGCGGGTGGCCAACAGGTTATCCAGCCGTATAGATAGATCCACCAGCTGGTCGAGGGTAAGGGTGGTGTCCCTGCATGCCAGCTCCCGACGAACGTCCTCACGTAGACTACACCGGTAATGGTCGATCAGGGCCCTCTCATTCCATCCCGCGCTGGCCGCCAAGGTCCGGAAGTCCAGTGCGAAGTCCTGTGTGCTCCTCTTGCCCTGTCTGAGGTGGAACAAGCGTTCCCCCTGCCGTTCTCCCCTCCGGTGGATGATCAAAAACCGCCCGGAAGCGGCAGGTGAAATCCTCATAGTGAACCAACGCTGAGTCTATTCCTCCCCATTCGGCGTTGGCCCACTCAAGCGCTCTCCCAGACAGACAGGAGAGGAGGGCGGACATGCTCTCATATGCCGAGGGAGCCGGGTGGATGGTCACCAGGTAGAGCTCCACCTGGAGCAGGAACCCCTGGCACCCGGTAGCCATCTCATCATATGCCCTCAGGAGCGAGAGCCGAATCCCACTGGGTCCAGGTGACGGAGAGTGGACATCGGTGTGGGTTGACCTGAAGTTGCTGGGGTTGTGGGAAAATCCCCTCTCTCCCATTGCTCCATGGTCTGCAACACGCGATCCATCGCAGTGCCCAGATTCTGGAGCATCGTCGCGTGCTGCTGGACGCGCTCCTCCACGGGTACCGGAGGACTGGCTGCACCTGCTGACTCCATATTAGGTGCGTGTTTCTGTCAGGGTGTCAAATGTGCAGCGGTAGGACGGAGTCAGGCGCAGGACACAGAACTGAGTATACAACGTACTTTACTCTGAAAAAACAAACACTAATTTCCACGCAGGGAAAACACACCAGCTCACAAAAGCGTATGACACAACACAACGAACAAACACGCACAAAACCATGTGGGAACCAGAGGGTTAAATAAGGAAATAATCATCATACAATGGGAACCAGGTATGTACAAACAAGACAAAACAAATGGAAAACAGAAACGTAGATCGGTGGCAGCTAGAAAGCCGGGTGGTGCGGTGACGACGACCGCCGATAGCGCCCGCACAAGGAGAGGCACCAACTTCGGCGGAAGTCGTGACATAGAGTATGATGAAAGTCCTATATCCTCCATTTACAGTTTATCTCCAAACAGACGTTGGCACCTCCCCATCTGTCTGTTTATGAAATATGTATATTGTGCACATTGTGAATTTCCAAGCATGTATTTATATATATAAAATGTCATATTGATGTGAAGAAAAGGTCAAGCACATTAATGATACAGTGGCTTGCGAAAGTATTCACCTCCCTTAGCATTTTTCCAATTTTTTTGCCTTACAAACTGGAATTAAAATGGGTTTTTGGGGGGTTTGTATAATTTGATTTACACAACAGCCTACCACTTTGAAGATGGCAAAAATATTTTTATTTGTGAAACAAACCAGAAATACGATAATACAACAGAAAACTTGGGCGTGCATAACTATTCACCCCCCCCCCCCCCCCCCCCCCCCCCCCCTGGGGATGATTAGAAGGCCCATAATGGTATGAGGGCCAGATTGGGAATTTAGCCAGGCTACATCTACATGTCCTTGAAGACAAAGGCAGAGACCCTGTCTATGAACCAATCATTGCATGTCCGTCCGCCCCTGTCATTCCCTCACATACCCAAATACAGGCATGGACCCAGACACACACAAAGACAGACACCGCTTTAGAGCTGCCGATCATGTTGAGGACAAATCTTTGAGGGAGGTAGAGCATGAAATTAGTAGTTTATAATTATTTCGCTCTCATCTCTCAAAGCCCATTCATTTCATGGACAAGGAATGTCGAGCCAACTATTATTTTAAGCTGGCCATATGTTTGTGTGTGTGTGTGTGTGTGTGTGTGTGCACGTGTGCACCTACTTAATACACAGTGGCCCAATCTCAATTTTAATCATAAGACCCTACAGCCTTCAAACTCAACTCTGGACCTCAAAGCCAGTTCGACTGCATTTTTCAATTTTTCCCCTGTGCAGTTTGGAGGTCTGAAAGGACATGGCATAGGTATGTATGGTAATAGCTCCACCTAGGCTTGAGATAGGCTGGTTAAATGTAATGCCATATTGCTAACACCTGTCAAACCTTCTCAGATCTCTGAAGTGCACAGGGCGTTAGGGTTGAGGGTTAACATTGGGATTGGGTCAGTATAGCAGGAATGATAGCTTGCGTAGCTGGCACTACATAACATAGGCCTACACAACAGCCCCCTCTGCTGGACATGGATCATGTTACAACTGAGCTGCTACAAATAGTGCAAACCAAACTACGAATGAATCTTATGGTTTTATAAATTTTTGTTACATTGTAATAGACAAGAGAACATTTGAAAAAGATGGCACTGGCCATATATGAATACAACAAAAGGCTAAAGAGCAGGAAAACTAGAATTCAAAATGATTATTGGGTTAAAACAAATATGTGGGGTAAAACATTCCCAGAGAATTAGAAAATAGCAGTTCAACATCATTGGTGAGTTTGCCCTACTATCACCTTGAGTTTGAGTTTATGTATTTTTGTATGTATTCATTTTACTTTTATTTTACTAGTAGGCAAGTCAGTTAAGAAGAAATTCGTATTTACAATAAACGGCCTACCAAAAGGCAAAAGGCCTCCTGCGGGGACGTGGGCTGGGATTAAAAATAAAAATGTAGGACAAAACACACATCAGGACAAGAGAGACACCACAACACTACATAAAGAGAGACCTATAATGAGGGAAAAAGTATTTGATCCCCTGCTGATTTTGTACGTTTGCCACTGACAAAGACATGATCAGTCTAATTTTAATGGTAGGTTTATTTGAACAGTGAAAGGAAGAATAACAATAACAAAATCCAGAAAAACGCATGTCAAAATGTTTATACATTTATTTGCATTTTAATGAGGGAAATAAGTATTTGACCCCTCTGCAAAAACATGACTTAGTACTTGGTGGCAAAAAACCCTTGTTGGCAATCACAGAGGTCAGATGTTTCTTGTAGTTGGCCACCAGGTTTGCACACATCTCAGGAGGGATTGTGTCCCACTCCTCTTTGCAGATCTTCTCCAAGTCATTAAGGTTTCGAGCCTGACGTTTGGCAACTCGAACATGCAGCTCCCCTCCACAGATTTTCTATGGGATTAAGGTCTGGAGACTGGCTAGGCCACTCCAGGACCTTAATGTGCTTATTCTTGAGCCACTCCTTTGTTGGCTTGGCCGTGTGTTTTGGGTCATTGTCATGATGGAATCCCCATCCACGACCCATTTTCAATGCCCTGGCTGAGGGAAGGAGGTTCTCACCCAAGATTTGACGGTACATGACCCCGTCCATCATCCCTTTGATGCGGTGAAGTTGTCCTGTCCCCTTAGCAGAAAAATACACCCAAAGCTTAATGTTTCCACCTCCATGTTTGACAGTGGGGATCGGTGTTCTTGGGGTCATAGGCAGCATTCCTCCTCCAAACACGGCGAGTTGAGTTGATGCCAAAGAGCTCCATTTTCGTCTCATCTGACCACAACACTTTCACCCAGTTCTCCTTTGAATCATTCAGATGTTCATTGGGCAAACTTCAGACGGGCCTGAATATGTGCTTCTTGAGCAGGGGGGACCTTGCGGTGTGCTGCAGGATTTCAGTCTTTCACGGCGTAGTGTGTTACCAATTGTTTTCTTGGTGACTATGGTCCCAGCTGCCTTGAGATCATTGACAAGATCCTCCCGTGTAGTTCTGGGCTGATTCCTCACCATTCTCATGATCATTGCAACTCCACGACTAGAGATCTTGCATGGAGCCCCAGGCCGAGGGAGATTGACAGTTATTTTGTGTTTCTTCCATTTGCGAATAATCACACCAACTGTTGTCACCTCTCACCAAGCTGCTTGGCGATGGTCTTGTAGCCCATTCCAGCCTTGTGTAGGTCTACAATCTTGTCCCTGACATCATTGGAGAGCTCTTTGGTCTTGGCCATGGTGGGGGTGTTTGGAATCTGATTGATTGATTGCTTCTTTGGACAGGTGTCTTTTATACAGGTAACAAGCTGAGATTAGGAGCACTCCCTTTAAAGAGTGTGCTCCTAATATCAGCTCATTACCTGTATAAAAAAACACCTGTCTAGCAATGGCTAGCTAGTATGCTAACTATTCTAGCTAACTAACTTGCTGAATAAGTTGACGATGGACTCGCTCAAACTGTCGGGTCTAAACCACAACGTTAGACACGGACACGAACGATCTGCTTGGCGTGTGACACACTGGTGGTTTTGTTGTGGCCGAAGTATTGGTGCTAAACCGTGTTGTTGGAGTCCGGCATGCTAGCTGGCTGTGGCATCTTATGACTAGGTGCCCTGGACGATTTTCACGGAAGAATACTGTAAAAAGTTAGCTAGCTGAATAAACTAAGTTAGTCTATTCCTAGAAAAACCGCTGTAGTTTACAACAATTATAGTTTTTGAGGTGGAAGTTGGAGAGAGTTATATTTGGGTTGTTGTGGTGAGGGAGGCCCCACTCTCTCCTTTCCCAGATGTTTAGTTCATTTCATTCCGATCTCCTTTAAATTATTGTAGCCATTTTCTAGTAGCCTGTCAACTCTGCCTATGTCTATCCCTGTTCTCTCCTCTCCGCACAGGCTATACAAACGCCTCACACCGCGTAGGGCTGCTGCCTCTCTAACCTGGTGGTCCCTGCACGCACCACCCACGTGGAGTTCCAGGTCTCAGGCAGCCTCTGGAAACTGCCGTTCTGCTGCCAAACAAGGCAGAGTTCATCTCAGCCTATGCTACCCTCCAGTCCCTCGACTTCTTGGTGTTGACGGAAACATGGATTACCACTGAAAAACACTGCTACTCCTACTTGCTCTCTCCTCGTCTGACCATGTGTTCTCGCATACCCCGATAGCATCTGGTCAGCGGGGTGGTGGCACAGGATCCTCATCTCTCCCAAGTGGACATTCTCAATTTTTCCCCTGACCCATCTGTCTATCTCTCATTTGAATTCCATGCTGTCACAGTCACTAGCCCATTAAAGCTTAACATCCTTGTCATTTATCGCCCTCCAGGTCCCTTTGGAGAGTTCATCAATGAGCTTGACGCCTTGATAAGTTCCTTCCTGAGGATGGCTCACCCCTCACAGTTCTGTGGGACTTCATCCTCCCTACGTCTTACCTTTGACTCATTTCTCTCTGCCTCCTTCTTTCCCACTCCTCTCCTCTTTTGACCTCACCCTCTCACCGTCCCCCCTACTCACAAGGCAGGCAATACGCTTGACCTCATCTTTTACTAGATGCTGCTCTTCTACTAATCTCACTGCAACTCCCCTCCATGTCTCCGACCACTACTTTGTATCCTTTCTCTCTCGCTCTCCTCCAACACTACTCACTCTGCCCTACTCAGATGGTAATGCGCCGTCGCAACCTTCGCTCTCTCTCTCCTGCTACTCTCTCCTCTTCCATCCTATCATCTCTTCCCTCTGCTCAATCCTTCTCCCTCCAATCTCCTGATTCTGCCTCCTCAACCCTCCTTCCTCCCTTTCTGCATCCTTTGACTCTCTACGTCCCCTATCCTCCCAGATGGCTCGGTCCTCCCCTCCAGCTCCGTGGCTTGATGACTCATTGCGAGCTCACAGAACAGGGCTCCGGGCAGCCGAGCGGAAATGGAGGAAAACTAGACTCCCTGCGGACCTGGCATCTTTTCACTCCCTCCTCTCTACATTTTATTAATCTGTTTCTGCTGCTAAGGCCACTTTCTAACACTCTAAATTCCAAGCATCTGCCTCTAACCCTAGGAAGCTCTTTGCCACCTTCTCCTCCCTGCTGAATCCTCCTCCTTGACGACATCCGATCCTCGTTTGTTAAGTCAAATTATACTGCTGGTCCTGCTCACACTGCCCCAACCTATGCTTTGCCTTCTTTCTCCCCTCTCTCTCCAGATAAAATCTTGCGACTTGTGACGGCCGGCCGCCCAACAACCTGCCCGCTTGACCCTTATTCCCTCCTCTCTTCTCCAGACCATCTCGGTGACCTTCTTTTCCTTACCTCACCTGCTGATCAACTCATCCTTGACCACTGGCTATGTCCCTTCCGTCTTCAAGAGAGCGAGAGTTGCACCCTTCTCAAAAAAACCAACACTCGATCCCTCTGATGTCAACAACTACAGACCAGTATCCCTTCTTTCTTTTCTCTCCAAAACTCTTGAGCGTGCCGTCGTTAGCCAACTCTCTTGCTATCTCTCTCAGAATGACCTTCTTGATCCAAACCAGTCAGGTTTCAAGACTGGTCATTCAACTGAGACTGCTCTTCTCTGTGTCACGGAGGCTCTCCGCACTGCTAAAGCTAACTCTCTCTCCTCTGGTCTTGTCCTTCTAGACCTGTCTGCTGCCTTTGATACTGTGAACCATCAGATCCTCCTCTCCACCCTCTCCGAGCTGGGCATCTCCGGCGCGGCTCACTCTTGGATTGCGTCCTACCTGACCGGTCGCTCCTACAAAGTGGCGTGGGCGAGAAGCTGTCTCCGCACCACGTGCTCTCACCACTGGTGTCCCCCAGGGTTCAGTTCTAGGCCCCTTCTCTATTCTCGCTATACACCTAAGTCACTTGGCTCTGTCATATCCTCACATGGCCTCTCCTATCATTGCTACGCAGACGACACACAACTAATCTTCTCCTTTTCCCCCTTCTGATAACCAGGTGGCGAATCGCATCTCTGCATGTCTGGCAGACATATCAGTATGGATGACGGATCACCACCTCAAGCTTGAACCTTGGCAAGACGGAGCTGCTCTTCCTCCCGGGGAAGGACTGCCCGTTCCATGATCTCGCCATCACGGTTGACAACTCCGTTGTGTCCTCCTCCCAGAGTGTGAAGAGCCTTGGCGTGACCCTGGACAACACCCTGTCCTTCTCCGCTAACATCAAGGCGGTGACCCGATCCTGTAGGTTCATGCTCTACAACATTCGGAGAGTACGACCCTGCCTTACACAGGAAGCGGCACAGGTCCTATCCAAGCACTTGTCATCTCCCGTCTGGATTACTGCAACTCGCTGTTGGCTGGGCTCCCTGCATGTGCCATTAAACCCCTACAAACTCATCCAGAATGCTGCAGCCCGTCTGGTGTTCAACTTTCCCAAGTTCTCTCACGTCACCCCGCTCCTCCACACACTCCACTGGCTTCCAGTTGAAGCTCGCATCTGCTACAAGAACATGGTGCTTGCCTACGGAGCTGTGAGGGGAACGGCACCTCCGTACCTTCAGGCTCTGATCAGTCCCTACACCCAAACGAGGGCATTGCGTTCATCCACCTCTGGCCTGCTGGCTTCCCCTACCTCTGCGGAAGCACAGTTCCCGCTCAACCCAGTCAAAAACTGTTCGCTGCTCTGGCACCCCAATGGTGGAAACAAGCTCCCTCGCGACGCCAGGACAGCGGAGTCACTCACACCATTCCGGAGGGGGGGGGGGGGGGGGGGGGGGGGGGGGGGTGGGAAATTTGAAACCCCACCTCTTTAAGGAATACCCGGGATAGGATAAAGTAATCCTTCTACCCCCCCTTACCCCACCCCACCAAAAATTAAAAAAAATTAAAATAAACATTGGTAAAAAGTGGTCATCCCACTGGCTATAAGGTGAATGCACCAATGGTGTAAGTTGCTCTGGATAAGAGCGTCTCCTAAATGACGTAAATGTAAATGTATAAAAGACACCTGGGAGCCAGAAATCTTTCTGATTGAGAGGGGTGTCAAATACTTATTTCCCTCCATTAAATGCAAATCAATTTATAACATTTTTGACATGCGTTTTTCTGGATTTTTTTGTTGTTATTCTGTCTCTCACTGTTCAAATAAAACCTAACATAAAAATTATAGACTGATCATTTCTTTGTCAGTGGGCAAACGTTACAAAATCAGCAGGGGATCAAATACTTTTTTCCCTCACTGTAAGACAACAACATAGCCATGGCAGCAACACATGGACAACAAAGCATGGTAGCAACACCACATGACAACAACATTGTTGCAACACAACATGGCAGCAGCACAACATGGTAGCAGCACAAAACATGGTACAAACATTATTGGGCACAGACAATGGCACAAAGGCAAGAAGGTAGAGACAACAATACATCACGAGAAGCAGCCACAACTGTCAGTAAGAGTGTCTTTGAATTAAGAGATGGAGATAAATCTGTCCAGTTTGAGGTTTTTTGCAGCTCGTTCCAGTCGATAGCTGCAGTGAACAGAAAAAAGAGAAGCGGCTCAGGGATGTGTGTGCTTTGGGGGGACCTTTAACAGAATGTGACTGGGCAGAACGGGTGTTGTATGTGGAGGATGAGGGCTGCAGTAGGTATCTCAGATAGGGGGGAGTGAGGCCTAAGAGGGTTTTATAAATAAGCATCAAGCAGTGGGTCTTGCGACGGGTATACAGAGATGACCAGGTTACAGAGGAGTATAGAGTGCAGTGATATGTCCTATAAGGAGCATTGGTGGCAAATCCGATGGCCGAATGGTAAAGAACATCAGCCCCTCGAGAGCACCCTTACTGCCGATCTATAAATTACGTCTCCGTAATCTAGCATGGGTAGGATGGTCCTCTGAATCAGGGTTAGTTTGGCAGCTGGGGTGAAAGAGGAGCGATTACGATAGAGGAAACCAAGCCTAGATTTAACCTTAGCCTGCAGCTTTGATATGTGCTGAGAGAAGGACAGTGTACTGTCTGGCCATACTCCAAAGTACTTGTATGAGGCGACTACCTCAAGCTCTAAACCCTCAGAGGTAGTAATCACACCCGGTATGGAGAGGGCATTCTTCTACCAAACCACATGACCCTTTGTTTTGGAGGTGTTCAGAACAAGGTTAAGGGCAGAGAAAGCTTGTTGGACACTAAGAAAGCTTTGTTGTAGAGCGTTAACACAAAATCCGGGGAGGGGCCAGCTGAGCATAAGACTATCATCTGCATATAAATGGATGAGAGAGCTTCCTACTACCTGAGCTATGTTGTTGATGTAAATTGAGAAAAAAGGGTGGGGCCTAGGATCTGACTTTATACACTGCACTCTTTGAGAGAGGTGGTTAGCAAACCAGGCCAAAGAAACCCTCAGAGATACCAATTACTCCTTAGCCAGGCCCACAAGAATGGAATGGTCAATAGAAATAGCAGCACAAACATTTGCTTAGAATCAAGGGCAAATGGTGAAATCATTTAGGACCTTTTTAAGGTTGCAGTGAAGTGACACATCCATAACTGAGCGGAGGAAACCAGATTGCATACCAGAAAGAATACTATAGACATCAAGGAAAGCCAGTCAGTTGATTATTGACAAGTTTTTCCCAACACTTTTGATAAACAGCCAAAATGGCAATTGGCCTTAAAACAGTTAGGAACAGCTTGATCTCTCACTTTGTTTTAGCGAGCTGAGCTGCGTAATGTGAAAAGTAAATTCCAAGCCCCCATAAAACAGTTTGGCTTGGCACCATAATGTATACATTTTAATGTATGCATGCACTTACTTCTCAAGTACAATAAGCCTAAGCTTATCTTGGCCAGGTCGCAGTTGTAAATGAGAACTTGTTCTCAACTGGCTTACCTGGTTAAATAAAGGTAAAAAAGAAAAAAAAGAAGCTAATATCAATGTTAGTTTTATTGTGAATTTGCATAAAATGCTAATAGCCTACTGCATTAGTTTGGTATTGTTGATTAGGCTAGTCTCATAGTAACTTGCGTCTAGCCTAAAATGAGTAGCCTATATTATTCTCGAAGGCAATTCAGATGTGTTGACGGCCCGCTAGTGTAATACATTTTTTTGTCAAAATATCTTGTCTGTTACTGAATCTGTTTACTTCTGTAGATGTAGCAAATCAAATTATGCAGGGTGGCTTAATCAACACATTTTAAAGTGTAGTGTGATACAATGACCACCTGGTTTCACTGTAAATCAGGAAACAAAGATTTTTGTAGTCTGTCAATGTTGAGGTTTATTAAGACTTGATATTATGTTTCTTTTTTCCTCAGACCATGATGAATACAGGCCGCCAGTGTGGAAATCTTACCGTGAGTATAAATGTATTCTAATGATGAAAATTGTATCATGTAATCATGATGTTTTACTGACTGTGTTCTGTTTTCGCACCAGTGTATCAGCTCCAGCAGGAGGCACCACATCCACGGCGACTGACCTGCACCTGTGAGGTAAGCAAACAGACACAAAATAGAGACAACTTGGCACTTAAAAGAATGTCTGCAGATATTCATAACTATTCTCAACCTTACTATAATAGATTATTAAACAAAATGTGTCTGATATGACCATTTTATATCAACTGAAAACAATTTACTGCAACACTTGATGAACTGTGACAATATAGGTCTACGCAGGACACATTTCTTCATTGTGCTCGTGCAGCTTTTTATACCGCACCCACCACTTCCCCCTGTTTTTTTGTCTGACTCCCGCCTGCTCCTGCAAGAACTGGTCCCACCCAACAACAGCACTCCCAAAATGTTTTTGGGAGCCCTGGTTCCATCAATTTTGCCACCCTAAGCAATATCAAAAATGCACAAAAACAGCCAGAAAAATAGGTTAAATTATCAGATATTCTCACATGGCCCGTTTTTTTATATTAGACTATCGCTAGGCTATTATTCGGCTACATATAAGCAAATAGGCTAGAGGTAATTGAAAGAGATCCAAAGTTAGAGCGAAATAGAATATAGTGGGTATTTGACTTGAGATACGTTTTTGCATAATTTTAGGAGCGGATGATTTTTCCGGCAGAGACAGATAAATGTGTTATTTCAGTCAATGTAGTAAACTACACTCACCGGCCAGTTTACCAGGTACATCCACCTAGTACTGGTCAGATCCCCGCCCCTTTGCCTCCAGAACAGCCTGAATTCTCGGAGCATTCTACTAGTTGTCGGAAACATTTCACAGAGATGTTGGGTCATGCTGACGCGATGGCATCACGCAGTTGCCTTTCGATGTTACCTTTTTTCTGCGACAACCTGTGCAATCTGAGCGATGCTGTCCCATATGCATGTCTCGCGACTGCTCAGGCCACTCAAGTAGGACGGACCGTGCCTCTCAATGCTCCAGGCATTGTCTTTTGCTACTATTGGATTGTTGAGGTCTGGGTAGTCGCTAGTGCCTATCGCACTGCTGCTTCAGGCCATTCTAGCCGTACAGTGGGTTAGGGGCATGCCTAGGTCTACTCGTTTACTGACTCTCAATATGTTTTCCATTCTCCAACTCAATAGTCCAGCGTTCGTGCCTTATGTGTCTTTCTCGTTCGTTGCTCCAACTGTTGTAGCATTGCGTGATTCTTGCCTTGTTCAATCCAATCAGTAGGTCTCTATTCTCGCCACAGGACTTGCCACTGGACACTGGTATGTTTATTCTTGGTGTTTTGTCGCAACCGATCTCGTCCACGCTAGATCAGGTGGACACGATATGTACTTTCTTGATGTGATCCCGTTACTGCCATTATCCTAGGTGCAAGGTCCACGTATGGATAACTAGATGCATCTATCATGTATAGATAGAAAAAACCCCCATTACTTTCCACTCCACCATTTCTACCTGTAATTCCAAACCTATTCTCGTACCGGCGGTTAGCCCTCTCCTCTTGTTTAGACAGCGTTAGACTAGCAATTCTTCACCCACAGTTTCCTGCAGCTGGACATGTAGAATGATTTTTTTGTTTCGTGTTTTTAAACTCCGCATCTATCCCAGTAAACCCTACGACATCTGTTGTGCGTGAAAAGCACCAGGAGGCAAAAGAAGCCCGGTCCGTCTTGACCCCGTTATGGATCTCGAGTCGCGCCGTGGCAGGCACCGACGATCCTACCTAGCTCAAAGTCGCTTACGGTCCGGGTTTTTCCCATTATAACGTTCCAACTCGAACATTAACCGAGGATGCCTCGCTGCATGTCTCCCGGCTTTATATAGCATGACACGGCCACGTGTACTCACTCGTCCTGTAGGATGTCGATCACTTTTGTGCTGACGGTGGGTGGTTTTTTGTGGTACCTAATAAACTGGCTGGTGAGTGTATTTACATTGTCATTTAGCATTTACATTTTTGTCATTTAGCAGACGCTCTTATCCAGAGCGACTTACAGTTAGTGAATACATTATTTTTTTTTTTTATTACTGGCACCCCGTGGGAATCGAACCCACAACCCTGGCGTTGCAAACACCATGCTCTATCAACTGAGCTACATCCCTGCAGCCATGTCCCTCCCCTACCCTGGATGACGCTGGGCCAATTGTGCCCGCCATGAGTTCTCCCGGTCGCGGCCGGCTGCGACAGAGCCTGGATCGAACCAGGATCTCTAGTGGCACAGTTAGCACTGCGATGTGTAGTGCCTTAGACCACTGCGCCACTCAGGAGACCTCTCTTATCCAGAGCGACTTACAGTTTATAGCTCATATTATGAGTTTCGGAATCCCAGAACTAAAATCTTACATAATTGCAGCAGATGCTCTGAATTTTCTAGGAGGAGATTAGGGCTGGGGGTATTTTAAGTTATACGGGATG
>CM072220.1:42178216-42378906 GCA_036851935.1 Coregonus suidteri
AAAACCTACAACCTCCCTGACAAGATGGACCATCCCTTGAGGCCCTCGTTGCCACAAAATAGGGGGTCATGAGGGGCCCAAACCCGGGGAACCCCAACCCACAGGAAACGCAGGAGAATCGATCAGGAAGAGACTAATTTCTCCTATGACCATCCGCGTTTCATCCACAGTGGAGCTGTGCCTCCCTAATCAGGCCGCCCCTAAAGGACGATATGTAAGGCATGTACAGGGAAGGGGACGGACCCTGATCCGGACTCCGCGGGTGGCCAACAGGTTATCCAGCCGTATAGATAGATCCCCCAGCTGGTCGAGGGTAAGGGTGGTGTTCCTGCATGCCAGCCCCCGACGGAACATCCTCACTAGACTACACTGGAAATGGTCGATCAGGGCCCTCTCATTCCATCCCGCGGGGCCGCCAAGGTCCGGAAGTCCAGTGCGAAGCCCTGTGTGCTCCTCTTGCCCTGTCTGAGTGGAACAAGCGTTCCCCTGCCGCTCTCCCCCTCCGGTGGATGATCAAAAACCGCCCGGAAGCGGGGGGTGAAATCTCATAGCGAACCAACGCTGCGTTATTCCCCCCCAATTCGGCGTTGGCCCACTCAAGCGCTCTCCAGACAGACAGGAGAGGAGGGCGGACATGCTCTCACATATACAATGGGAACCAGGTGGTACAAACAAGACAAAAACAAATGGAAAACAGAAACGTAGATCGGTGGCAGCTGGGAAACCCGGTGACGGCGACCGCCGATAGCCGCCCGCACAAGGAGAGCACCAATTTCGGCGGAAGTCGTGACATAGAGTATGATGAAAGTCCTATATCCTCCCATTTACAGTTATCCCAAACAGACTTTGGGCACCCCCCCATCTGTCGGTTTATGAAATATGTATATTGTGCACATTTGTGAATTTCCAAGCATGTGTTTATATATATAAAGTCATATTGATGTGAAGAAAAGGTCAAGCACAATACATTAATGATACAGTGGCTTGCGAAAGTATTCACCTCCCTTAGCATTTTTCCTATTTGTTGCCTTACAACCTGGAATTAAAATGGGTTTTTTGGGGGTTTTTATAATTTGATTTACACAACATGCCTACCACTTTGAAGATGCAAAATATTTTTTTTTGGAAACAAACCAGAAATACGACAATACAACAGAAACTTGAGCGGCATAACTATTCACCCCCCCACCCCCCCCTGCTGGGATGATTAGAAGGCCATAATGGTATGAGGGCCAGATTGGGAATTTTGCCAGGCTACATCTACATGTCCTTGAAGACAAAGGCAGAGGACCCTGTCTATGAACCAATCATTGCATGTTCGTCCGCCCTGTCATTCCCTCACATACCCAAATACAGGCAATGGACCAGACACACACAGACAGACACCGCTTTAGAGCTGCCGATCATGTTGAGGACAAAAACTTTGAGGGAGGGGAGAGCATGAAAATAGTAGTTTATAAATTTTTTCGCTTCATCTCTCAAAGCCCCTCATTTTCATGGACAAGGAATGTCGAGCCAACATTATTTTAAGCGGGCCCATATGTTTGTGGTGTTTGTGTTGGTGTGTGTGTGGGGTGTGTGTGTGTGTGTGGGCCTGTGCCCCTACTTAATACACATTTGGCCCCCAATCTAAATTTTAAATTTTCAAAAACCCCCTACACCCTTCCCAAAATCAACTCGGAGCTCAAACCCAAAGTTGGGACCATTTTTCCATTGTTCCCATGTGCATTTTTTGGGGGTCGAAAGGCCATGGAAATATTTATGGTAATAGCTCCCCCTTTAGGCTTGGATAGGCGGGGTTAGTTTTAATGCCATTTTGCTAAAATTAAAAAACCCTTCTCAGATCTCGGGTTTTTGCAAGGGCGTTGGGGGTTGGGGGTTTAACTTTTGGGATTGGGTCATTATAGCAGGAACATAGTTTGCTTTGGGTTTTCCAAATACAAAACCATACCCCTAAACAACACCCCCTCGGGCGGGGACAGGATTATTTTACAACTGAGTGCAAAAAAATTTAGAAAAACCCAACTCAAATTCTCTTAGGGTTTTTTATAAATTTTTTTACATTGTAATGGACAAGAAACGTTTAAAAAGATGGCACTGGCCATATATAAAATAAAAACAAAAGGCAAAGAGCGGGAAAAACTAAAATTCAAAATAAATTTTTAAATTTTAAAACAAATAGTTTTGGTAAAACTGATTAAAAAAATTCCCAGAAAATTTAAAAAAAAAGCAGTTCAACATTTTTGGGTAGTTTGCCCTACTATCCCCTTTTGAGTTTGAGTTTATGAAATTTTTGTAGTTTTTATTTTACTTTTATTTTACTAGTAGCAAGTCAGTTAAGAACAAATTCGTTTTTACAATAAACCCCTCCCAAAAAAATGAAAAAGGCCTTTTCCTTTCGGGACGGGGGCTGGGATTAAAAAAAAAAATTTAGGAAAAACCCCAACATCGGGAAAAAGAGAGACCCCACAACACTACAAAAGAGAGCCCTATAATGGGGGAAAAAAAAGTATTTGATCCCTCCCTGATTTTGAAATTTTGGGCCCACGGGCCCAAAGGGACATGATCATCTAAAATTTTTTATGGTGGGTTTTTTTTAATTTTGAACAGGGGAGAGCCCGAATAAAAACAAAAATAACCAAAAAAACCATGTAAAAAATTTTAATAAATTGATTTCCCATTTTAATGGGGGAAAATAATTATTTGACCCCTCGGGCAAACGATTTATTTATTTGGGTTTGGAAAAACCCCTTTGTTCCCATCACAGAGGTCAGACGTTTCTTGTAGTTGGCCACCGGGTTTGCACACATTCGGGGGGATTTGTCCCACTCCTTTTTTGGGAGATTTTCTCCAAGTCTTTAAGTTTCGACCCTGACGTTTGGCAACTAAACCCTTCAGTTTCCCCCACAGTTTTTCTATGGAAAAGGTTGGGACGGGCTGGGGCCATCCAGGCCCTTTAAATGAAAAAACTTTTGACCACCCCTTTGGGGGTTTTGGCCTGTTTTTTGGGGGTCATTGTCATCCCTGGAACCCCCATCCACGCCCCATTTCAAGGGCCCGGCTGGGGAAGGGGGGTTTTCTCACTCAAGTTTTGACGGTAAAAGGGCCCCGTCCATCTTCCCTTAAATCCCGGTAAAAGTTTTCCTGTCCCCTTAGCAAAAAACACCCCCAACCATAATTTTTCCACCTCCATTTTTGACAGGGGGATGGTGTTCTTGGGGTATAGGCAGAAACCCTCCTCCCCCAAAACACGGCGAGTTGAGTTGATCCCAAAAGGCTCCTTTTTGGTTCATCTGCCCAACAACATTTTCCCCCAGTTCTCCTCTGAATCATTAGATGTTCATTGGCAAACTTCAGAGGGGCCTGAAAAGGTGTTTTTTCTTGAGCAGGGGGACTTGCGGGTGCTGCGGGGTTTCAGTCTTTCCCCCGGCGTAGTGGGGTTCCCAAAATTGTTTTCTTGGGGGGATAGGGTTCCCAGCTGCCTTGAGTCATTGAAAATCCTGGGGGTTTATTTCGGGGCGTTTCCAAAAACCTTTTCTCATGATCATTGCAACTCCACGATTAAGATTTTGGCATGGAGCCCCACCGAGGGAGATTGACAGTTTTTTTGGGGTTTTCTTCCTTTTGCGAATAACAACCCCCTTTTGTCCCCTTCCCCCAAAAAACTGTTTGGGCGAGGGTCTTGTAGCCCTTTCCCAGCCTTGGGTAGGCCCCTACATCTTGCCCCTGACATCCTTGGAGAGCTCTTTGGTCTTGGCCATGGGGGGGAGGATTTTTTGGAATTGTTTTGTTGAGCTTCTGTGGACTTTAAGAGTGTGCCCCAAAATTATCACTCTTTACCTGTTTTAAAAGGGACCCTGTTTACAATGGTACTAGTATACAAACCTTTTCCCGCAAACTAACGGGCTGAATAATTTTAAAGAGGGGCCTGGGAAAACGTCGGGTCTAACCCAAAACCTTTAAAAACCGGACACGAACAAATCTGCTTGGCGTGTTGACACACTGGTGGTTTTTTGGGGGCCGAGTATTGGTGCAAAACCCTTTGTTTTTGGGAGTCCGGAAATGCAGCGGGGGGGTGGCGTCTTATGCCCCCTGGGGTGCCCTGAACGTTTTCAGGGAAAGAATACTGTACCAATTACAAAGCTGAAAAAACTAATTTTGTAAATTCCCTAAAAAACCCGCTGTATTTTCCCAACAATTATATTTTTGGGAGGGGGAAATTTTGGGGGAATTTATATTTGGGTGTTGTGGGAGGGAGGCCCCCTTTTCCCCTTTTCCCAGATGTTTATTTTCATTTCTTTCCGATCTCCTTTGCATTATTGTAGCCTTTTTCTGTACCCTGTAAAATTTATGCCTCTGTCTATCCCTGTTCTTCCTCCCCGAAAGGGCTTAAAATGCCTCACACCGCGTGCTGCTCCCTCTCAAAGGGGGGCCCCTGCGCCATAAACCCACGTGGAGCTCCAGTTCTCGGGGCACCTCTAAACGCCGTTCTGCTCCCCAACCAAGGCCCAATTTTTCACCCCCAGCCTATGCTCCCCTCCAGTCCCCAAATTCCCTTTGGTGTTTACGGAAAGGGATTCCCCTAAAAAACCCCTGCTACTCCTACTGCTCCCCTTCCTCATCTAAACCATGTGTTTTTCGCATACCCCGATAGCATCTGGTCAGGGGCGTGGGGGCCCACGGGAATCCTCATCTCCCCCAAGTGGACATTCTCTATTTTCCCCCGGGCCCTCTGTCTATTCCCCCTTTGAATTCCATGCTGTCCCCAGTCCCCAAAACCCTTTTAAGCTTAACATCCTTGTCATTTACGCCCCCCATTTTCCCCTTGGAGAGTTCTCACCCCTTCCATGTCTCCCCATAGGGTTTTGGACAACTCCTTGTGCTCCCCCCAGTGTGCGAACCCCCTTTGGGCGGCCCCTGGAAAACACCTTTTTCTCCGCTAACATCAAGGCGGGAAACCCCGATCCTGTGGGTTCTGTTTCCTACAAATTCGGAGGGGACGACCCTGCCTTACACGGGAAGGGGCCACCCTTTGGGGGGGGTTTTTTTTAAAACTAATCCAGGAATTTTGTCATCCCCCCCGTCGGGATTACGCAATCGCTGTTGGCTGGGCCCGCCGGGTGCCATTAAACTTCTAAAACTCTTCCAAAGCCGAACCCGTCTGGGGTTAAACCCTTTCCCAAGTTTCTCCTACCCCCCTCCCCCGCACACTCCACGGGTTTCCCCCCCCCCCCTTGAAGCTCGCATCTCCCTAAAAGGGACCATGGGGGCTTGCTCGGAGTTTGTAAAAGGGAACGGCCCCTCCGCCCTTCGGGCTCTGATCATTTCCCTCCCACCCCAAACGGGGCTTTGCGTTCATCCACCTCGGGGCCTGCTGGCCCCCCTCCCTTTGGGCGGAAGCACATTTTCCCGCTAAAACCCATCAAAACATTTCGCTGCTTTGGAAACCCCAATGGTGGAAAAAGCCCCCCTCACGACGCCAGGACGCGGAGTCCTCCCCAAATTTCCCGGGGAGACTTTTGAAACCCACCTCTTTAAGGAAAAACCTGGATAGGAAAAAAGTAAACCTTCCCCCCCCCCTTTAAAACCCCCCCCCACCCCCCAAAAAAAAAAATAAAATAAAAAACATTGTAAAGGGGTCACCCCACTGGCTAAAAGGTGAAGCCCCAAAATGTGTAAAGCCCGTCTGGATAAGAGGTTCGTAAATGACGTAAATGAAAATGAAATGTAAAAAAGACCCCCTGGGAGCCAAAAACCCTTTCTGATTGAGGGGGGGTAAAATACTTATTTCCCCATTAAAATGTTTTTTTTTGCTTTGCGTTTTTTGGGTTTTTTTTGTTTTTGTTTTTTATTTGTCTCTCACTGTTCAAAAAAAACCTAAAAAAAAATTAAGACTGATCTTTCTTTGTCAGTGGGAAAACCTAAAAAATCAGCAGGGATAAAAATATTTTTCCTCCCTGAAAGGGGGACAACAACATAGCATGGCACCCAACACAGACAAAAAAAGCAGGGTAGAAAACACCCCCATGACAAACAACATTGTTGCAACCAGCAGGGCAGCAGCAAACAGGGTAGGCACACAAAACTGGTAAAAACTTATTGGACAGAAAAGGCACAAAGGCAAGAAGTAAGACAAAAATTTACATCACGAGAAGCACCAAAACTGTCATAAGATTTTCCTTTGAATAAGAGATGGAGTTTAAAACTGCCCAAATTTTGGGATTTTTTTTGCAGCTCGTTCCGTCGTTGCTGCACCCGAACAAAAAAAGGGAAGGGGGCCCCAGGGATTGTTTTCTTTGGGGACCTTTAACAGAATGGGGACGGGCAAAAACGGGGGGTTTTATGGGGGAGGATAGGTCCCCAGTAGGTATCTCAGATGGGGGGGATTTTAGGCCTAAGAGGGTTTTATAAATAACCCAATCAAGCAGGGGTCTTCAAAGGGGGTATACAGAGATGACCAGGTTACAGAGGAGTATGAGTGAGTGTTTATGTCCTTAAGGGGGCTTTGGGGGGAAAATCGATGGCCGAATGGAAAAGAAAAATCTACCCCTCGGAGCCCCCTTCCCGGCCGATCTAAAAAATTACGCTCCGAAATTAGCATGGGAGGAGGGTTTCCTTTTGAATCGGGGTTATTTTTGGCAGCTGGGGTGAAAGAAAAGCGATTACGATAGGGGAAAACCCAACCCTAGTTTTAACCTTACCCTGCACTTTGATATGTGCTGAGAGAAGGACGGGGTTCTGTTGGCCATACTCCAAAGGATTTGGGTATGGGGCGACAAACCTAAAGCTCTAAACCCTCAGGGGTAGAAATCACCCCGGAAATGGGAGGGGAATTTTTTCCAAACCACAGACCTTTTTTTTGGGGGTTTTTCAGAAAAAGGGTTTAAAGGGGCCAGAGAAAGCTTGTGGCCCACTAAAAAAGCTTTTTGTAGAGCTTTTAAACCCCAAAAACCCGGGGGGGGCCAGTTTGAGCATAAACTTTTCATCTGCAAAAAAAAGGGAGAGAGAGTTTCCCCTACTACCGGGGGCTATTTTTTTTAAAAATTCAAATTGAAAAAAGGGTGGGGCCTAGGATCTGATTTTATACACTCCCACTTTTTGAGAGGGTTGGTTAGCAAACCGGCCAAAAAAAACCCTCGAATACCAATCCTTCCAGGCAAAACAAGAAGGGAAGGGTCAATAGAAATAGCGCAAAACCCTTTGCTTAGAATCAGGGCAATGGTGACATCTTTTGGGGCCCTTTTAAAGGTTGCGGGCCACACCCATAACCTAAACGGAAACCAGTTTGCATACCAGGGGAAAATTTACTATAGATCAAAAAACCCGTCAGGGGTTTTTTGCCATTTTTTCCCAACATTTTTGAAAACACGGAAAAAATAAAAATTGGCCTATGACAGTTGGGGGATCACTTGATCTCCCCCTTTAAAAAAAAGGTTTGCACCATGGCCCCTTTAAAAGAAAGGGGAAACCCTCCCCAGAGAGGAGACGCAGGTTAAAAAGGTCAGAGATAGATTTGGCGATGTAGGGGCTGAAACCCTTTAAAAGAAAAAAGGTTTCAAAACCCATCTGCCCGGGGGGTAAAGGGTTAAAGGAGCTCCTTTTTTCACCTCAGACTCAGGATTGCCTGCGGGGGAGAAACTTTATAGCGGGGGGGGGGGGAAAAAGGGGAGGAGAACGGGGCTAGTCGCTTTAAAAGGGGGTGGGAGAGAGGAAATTTTTGGACGGGCAATGAGGAATGGCGGAGTAAATGGAATCCTGACTTAATGAATGATGTTTAAAAGGCTCACCCCATGTGCTCCTTTAGAAAACAACACATCATCAACTTTAAAGGGACAGGGGCAGCTGTGGGGAGGGGGGTTTTTTTCCAGGTTTTTAACCCGGGTTTCCAAAAAAGAACTTTTTGGGGTAGACCCAAAGAGAGAGAACTGCTCCTTAAAGAAACCTAATTTTGGGAATTCCCGGATACCGAGTCACTTATTTCTCTTTGGGCCCTAAAGGGGGCCAGTAAACCCTGAGTATGCGTTTTTTTTACTTTTTATTTTTTACTTTATTTATTTGGGTAAAATTTTCTTCCCTCTTTTTCTTGAACTGCATTTTTGGGATTTTTTGAAAGAAAAGCTTTTTCACCGGAAAGGTACCTTTTTGTTTTCCCGCGATGTGAAATTATTTTTTATTTTTATTTTAACGGGGGAAAAAGACTGCCCCCTGGATCTTTTTTACGGCTTTAGAAGTACATTTTTAGCATACAAACAAAAACATTTTAAACATACAAAAAAAAAACCCCAAATTCAAAAAAAAACCCAATCCAAAAAACCCATCATATTGACCCCCAGAACTTTTTAAAAATTTTCAAGGGACCCAGAGTTTTAAAACTTAAGTTGGACCCTGCATTTGTTCCATAACTGGTGCAAAGGAACTAAAGGCAGCCCTTTACCGAACTCGGGGGAAACCCAAAAGGAGTTTTCTTAACCCCATATCTGTGATCTTTTTTTAAAAATTAGTATATCTAGGGAAAATTAATGATGATATATATGGGGTATTTTTTAAAAGAAAGTTTTATTAAACAAGAGAGCATGTTGCTTTCGCCTCACGGGATAGAAGGCCCAACCCAAAATTTTTGATATAGGATCGGGTGATGATTTTTTGTAACTATCCCCCGGAAAAAACCTGAGTGGCACAATGGAAAATCCATCCGGGTTTTTAAAAGTTTTTTGGAGCATGAATTAGATAATTCACCATAATCTAAACGGACAAAAAAGTAGCCTGCAAATTGTTTTCTTTTTACGGGGAAAGAAAACCCCCTTTTTTCTGTTTCTATCTTTTTTTGATTTTTTTTCCAATTCAGTAACATTTTTTTTTAAAAGAAAGTTATCACTAATCTTTAATTTTTTGTTTGATCACAACATTAAAAACCCCTGTGATTGAAACTTTTTCCCCATTTTTTCCAATAAATTTTGCAAACGAATGACGTCTGACGCCCGAAAAACCCCCCGAACCCGGGGAAATCTTTTTAAAATTTACGGTTGGGGGCTTTGCGCGGTTTTTCCTCAGGGGTTTCGCCCTCTGCACCCGGGTAAGTAAAGGGGGGGAGGAAAAATGGAGGTTTTGCCTAAAACTTTTCACAATCGATTTTCATCTTCTACAAAGTGGGTTTTGACCCACACCGACAAAATTTGTAAAGACAGTTGTTTTGCTCAATAATTTTTTTGTATGGATTCGCTGTTTTTTTGGGAATTTGTAGTAAAATTTTCTCTTGACCTTAGCTGCTGTTCTCTTTTTTTTAGAGAAAAAACCGGGTTATCTTTTCTTTAGTTGATTGTATCAGTCAACACTTTAAAACAGTTTTGGACGCCTGTGCAAAATTTTTGTCCTCCCTGCACTGGTGGTTGTAAAAAGAATTAAAACATTTAAGTTGTCATAGCTAATGTTAACTAGGAAAGTTAGATGGCCTGCTGAACTTGTACTGTTTTGTGCCCCTTTTAGGAACTGCTTAACGTTTCATTCTTTAAATTGTGCACACTGAATTGCAAGAAAAATTGGTTTAAAATGTATTCATTGAAATCAACATAGCTACTAACGTTTTTTTTTTTTTTTTTTAAAACCTGCTTTTGGAAAAAATTACCTATTTTCACCTAATTTAGGTAGTAGTTTTAGCTATCCCTTCGTTGGGTTGCAAACCATTGCTCGTTGGCTAGCTAAGAGCCAGTGAGTCTTGTTTGTAATTTAAAGGCCCAGCAAAAATGAAGCCCCAAAGACTGCATCTAAAATAAAAGGGCTTCTTTTGGCTTTTGTGCTTTTGCTGAAAAATGTAAACCTATTTTTCATTTTGCCAGATTGGCGTTTTTTAAATTTTGGGCCCTGGAAAACTGCATTTTAAACCCAGAAAACCCCTTGGTTGACCATCTAGACTCAAAAAGGACTTGAGGGTTTCATAGGGGCCCCAGATATTTGGAATGAACATTGCGGGTGCTTCCATGCATTTGCCCATTTTTTTAACAGCACTTTCTCCTCTGGGGGACTCTGTAGCTTGCTAGCATTTTTTGAGCAAGGTATTTTTTAGTATCAGGGGTACTGCCCCACATCTACCATTGGTCAGGGTGATGTAGGGGACTGTGCCCATGTCCCCCCTGCGACTTATTATCAAAGGTATTTTTTTTGGGGGTGTGTGTTTTAATCAAGTTGATGTTATGGAATTTACATCACCTAACTTTAAATTTTTTTTTTCCGTTACGGGTCCGTGCGGGACCGGGGCCCTTATACGACCTCTCTTTTCCCTTTGTCCCTTTCACCGGCCGGATGTTAAACAAAGGTGAGGTCTCCCTGCCCCTTTCCTTTTTAGCCCCCTTTCCCCCGGGCCCAACCCATTAACTTCTATCGGCAACTGATGTTTATTTTTCAGCCCTGGGATTTTTTTCCCCTAGGAAAAAGTTGCTAAAAAAGAAAAACTCTGCTTTTTTCCCCAAATGATAAGGGGGTCCCTCTGCAAGATCTAAATGTTTTCAAATTTTAAATTTTTGAAAAATTTACCCCCAAAGCGGGTTTTTATGGTGAATTGGTTCATTTGTGATTTTTTTGTATTGCTCCCAGGCTAGCATGCCCTTTTTCCACAAAGTCCCTTTTTTTCCCAGGTAGCACTGGGGGGTTTCCAGACTAGCGTGTGGCGAGAAATTGACACAGCAGCCAAGTTCTTTGGGCGCGGGAGCTCCCCCCATTTTTGGAGTAGCCTGGTTCGGGTCCCGGGAAATGGGGCCCTGTGTTCGGCAGCCTTTTTTATCGGATACGAAAGGTAATATTGCCATTAGTAATATGGTCCCTACTTTTTACTTTTTAAAAATTTTAGTCTTTTACCCGACGCCCTTATCCAGAGCGTTTTCCCATTAGTGAGTGCAAAAATTTATGCCCTCAATTATGTGACTCTTTTTTTGATTTTTGATGTTTTTTTAAACACGGGTTTGAAAAAATTTTAAAAAATTGCTAGGGCTGGTCTCTCCCAACACCCTTTGGGATTCATGGCACTAAAAATTTTTTTTTTTTTCCTTTCCTAGGAACCCCTCCCAAAAGCAGAGTTTTTCCCTCCTATGCTATCCGGGTTTTGCCCTGCCCAAAAGAAAGGGTCTGTTCGCTTGTTTGGTTTGTTTTCCCCTATCCTGTTTCCCAAGAAAATTTGGCCCACGCAAAATTGGTGATCATGTTTTTTTAAAACTACAGCTGGGACTAAAAAAATTTTTACTTAAAAAAATAAAAATTTTTCTGTTTTGGTCATGAAATTTTTACTTTTTTCCAAGTTTTTGTTAAGGTAAAAAAGAAAAGGCATGTATTGTAAAAATGTAAGCACTTAAAAAAATTAAAATCATGAAATTTAAACTATTTAAAAGGGTTAAAATTTTTTTTGGTTACCCCCTTTTTCCCTGCAAAACCTTTAAAAGAAGCACCAGTTTAGGATTAACAGATGTATTTCTTATAGTGTGTCCCCTTGAGTTCAAAACAAAGCATATAGTTTTTTTTTAAGCGGGTTTGGTTCCCGTCAAGGGGTTTAAGAAAATTTACCCCTGTACTTTTGGTTATCAAGCTTTTTTTAAATTGCAAAAAACCTTAGAAATTTTTTTTACGGGTGTAATAACAATGTCCTCTTGCTTTTCCATGAAGATACTTTGAAAATTTGGGGGGGGGGGGGGATATTAATGAAACGGGTATGTAAAGTGGGGGGGAAAGGTGTGCTGCTAAAGGCTTGGACCTGTCTGATCCTCCCTGTGTTGTCACTCTTATCCTGTAAACTGATGCTCCCTTTTCCCTGCCAGCCCTTTGACACTACCAAAAAAAACTGCTTCTGCCCCACCCTGTTTTTTAAACCTGGTCCTCTGTACTAAATTGGTAGAGAAAGGCGTTTGAAATCCCAGGGAAAGGGGGTTTCATCCCCGGGCCCACCCATACGAAAAAATTTTAATGCCCACGGGGGCTAAAGTAGTTTTGGAAAAAAGCATCTGCTAAAGGGCCCATATTATTTTAACTGTTTTTTTTTGGGCTATGTATGTAATTCAGCGTTAGCTGCCAAGTACAGCCTACAGGTTTTTAATAAAAACTACTACTATTATTTTTGGTCCGGGGTTTTTAAACGGGCTACCCTGCTTCTCAGATTTTGCTCTAAAAGATCGATTTGGTAGCACACACCCCTTCCATGATAAAAGGGTAGATGGGTGGCAAAGGAATTTAGAAAGTTTTGCCTCTGCACTGCAGGTTTCTAGGGAATCAAATAGCTAAACATTGCTACTTGCAGACCCGGAATTTGCTGTTAGTTTTCCCATTTTGGTTTTCCCCACAAAAATTTAAAATAAAATTCCCGGGACGTTAATGGTTTTTAATCAACAGATTATGATTCTCTATCTTCCGCACATGGGGGAAATTAACTAAAATTGATGGATCGGGCCTGGTTTGCTGCGGGCCCCGGGTCCATGCTTTCCGGATCGTTGGGACTTAAATTTTCCTTTACATTTTAGCCCTTTAGCAAAACGCTTTTATCCGGGAGCGATTTACAGGAGAATTAGGGTTAAGTCCCTTTTGCTAAAGGGCACTTTAAACGTCTTTAGCAAAACGTTTCTTAGCCAGGCGACTCAAAATTTGGTGCGTTCACCCTATACCCAGGGGGAAACCCATTTTACCTTTTTTTGGGGGGGGGGGGTTGAAATTACTTTATCCTATCCCAGGTTTTCCCTTAAAGAGGGGGGTTTCAAATGTCTCCGAAGGTGGTATTTGGCTCGCTGCCCCTGGCGTGGGAAAGGGAGCTTTTTCCCAACCATTGGGGTCCCAAAAGGCAGGAACAGTTTTGACTGGGCTGGAGGGGGAGCTTGCTTCCCCGGGGAAAAGGGGACCCAGCGGGCCCGGGGTGGATGAACGCAATGCCCTCGTTTGGGGGGTTGGGTGATCAGAGCCTGAAGGTACAGATTTTCCGTTCCCCTCACTGCCCCAATGGCAAGCCCCAGGGGTCTTTAGGGATGCGGCTTAAACTGGAAGCCAGGGGGTGGCGGAGGAGGGGGGTTTTGAGTGAAAAAAGGGGGGAAAGGGTTGAAAAAACCAAAAACGGGCTGCGGCATTCTGGATGATTTTGTGGGGGTTTAATGGCAAAGGCAGGGAGGCCAGCCACGGGCGATTGCAGTAGCCCCCCAAAGAGGGGAGATGACAAGTGCCTGGATTAGGACCGGGGCCCGTTTCCCTGTGAAAGGCAGGGTCGTACTCTCCGAATGTTGTAGACCCCATAAAACCTGCGGGAGGGGGTAAACCCCCTTTTATGTTGGCGGGGGAACACAGGGTGTTGTCCAGGGTCACCCCTGGGGGGGCTCTTCGCCCCCTCGGGGGAGGAGGACCCAGGGGATTTTTGTAAACCCGGTGATGGCGAGATCTGGAAGGGCAGTCCTTCCCCGGGGGGAAAGACGCTCCGTCTTGCCAGGGTTCAGTTGAGGTGGTGTCCGTAAACCCCATATGTTTAATGTTGCCGAATGCAAGATCGATTCGCCCCCGGTTATCAGGGGGGGGAAAGGAAAAGATTGTTGTGTATCGTCAGCCTTTAGAAAGGATAGGGAAAGCCTTTTTGGGGATATGACAGACCCCAAGTAAATTGGTGTATGGGGGAGAAAAGGGGGAAGGGCCCTGGGAATGACCCCGGGGGGACACCAGGGGTGAGAGCAGTGTGCAGGGGACAGTTTCTGGCCCCCCCCACTTGTGGGAAACGACCGGTCAGGTGGGGAGGGAAAAAACCCAGGAGTAAACCCCGCCCCGGAGATGCCCAGCCGGGGGAGGGTGGAGAGGGGGATCTGATGGTTCAAAGTATAAAAGGGCCGCGGGACGGGTCAAAAGGACAAGAGCAGGGGAGAAGAGTTTTTAGCATTCGGGGGGTTCCCCGTGACACAGAGAAGAGCATTTCCGTTGAATGCCCCGCCCCGAAACCTGTTTGGGTTTGGGTCAAAAGGGTTCTTTCCTGAGAGAGATAGCAAGAAAAATTTGGCTAAAGACGGCACGCTAAATTTTTTTTTTTGGAAAAGAAAAAAAAAAAGGGGATCCTGGCCCTGTATTTTGTTGACTTTCAGTGGGGTCGAGTTTTGGGTTTTTTTGAGAAGGGGAGAAACCTCCCCGCTCTCTTGAAGAGGGAAGGGACATGGCCAGCGGTCAGGTTTATTTAAATCAGCGTTTGTGAGGTAGGGGAAAAGGGGCCCACCGGAGATGGCCCGGGGAGAAGGGAGGGGGGGAGGGGGTCAAGCGGGCGGGTTTTTGGGGCCGGCCTGCGGGGTCAAAAGTCCCCGGGATTTTTTTGGGAGAGAGGGGGGAGAAAAAAGGGTCAAAGATAGTGTAGGGCAGGTGAGCAGGAAAAAGCAGTTTCTTTAGACTTAACAAACGGGATGGGAAATGTCGTCAACCTTTTTTTCCCAAATTTTTTTTCCCAAACTTCCCAACTTTTTTTATTTTTTATTTTTTTTTTCCCCTTTGTTTAAACCCGGTAAGCCATTTGAGAACGGGTTTTCTCTTTTTAAAACTGCGCCCCTGGCCAAGAAAAAGCAAAGTGTGCAATAAAAAAAAAACACAGATTTACATTTGGGGAAAAAACCTTTAAGGTCAGAAAACAACAGAAAATAATATTCCCATTGTGTAAAAATAAAGCAAGTTATGGAGGAAAAGGAAATAAAATGTCTATAGTGCAGAATAATTCCCAATAGTTTAAAACACTGGAATGAAATTTTGTGAAAGGGGATTATGTCCCAAAAGGGGCAAAATAAAAACAATATAGGGGGGGAGGGGTTGGGGGGGGCTAATTTCAGATGGGCGTTACAGGTGCATGAGGGAAAGGGGTGCTCTGAAACTAAGGGTTTAAAAGTTTTTGGGGAGATAAGAGTTCCAGTTTTCAGAGCTTTTTGCAATTTTTTCCATTCTTTGGCGCAGAAAACGGGAAGGAATGGCGGCCAAAGGAGGTTTTGGGTTTTGGGAATGACCATGAGATATCCCGCTGGAGCGCAGACTACGGGTGGTGTGCTATGGTGCCCAAGGAGCAAAAGATAAGGGGGGGGTTTTGCCTAGCAGTGTTTTATAAAAGGGCCCGGGAGCCAGGGGGTTTTGACGCCAAAACCTGTAGTGAGGACCACCCAAACAAGAGCGTAAAAGGTCACAGTGGGGGTGGGTGTAGGGGGTTTTGGAGACAAAAGGGATGGCACTGTGAAAAGATTTACTCCTTTTGCTAAAGTAGAGTGTTGGAGGCTTTTTTTGTAAATGACACGCCAAAAGTAAAGGAAATCGGTGGGGTGTAAATTTTTACGGGGGCCCTGTTTGACAGAAATGAAGGGGGCTTTGTTGGGGAAAATGAAGCCGATTCTAGTTTTAAAATTTTGGTTTGGGAGTTCTTTATGTGATCGGGAAGTTGATTTTACAGTCTAACCAACCCTGGGTTTTTTGTAGTTGTCCACATACTCTAGGCCCGACCCTTCGAGAGTGGTGATTCTATTTGGGGTTTGGGGGGTCCCAGAGCGTTCGTTTTTGAAAAGCATGCTTTTAGTTTTACTAGTTTTTAAGAGCATTGGAGGCTACTAAAGGGTTTGTTTTTATGGCTTTGAAGCCTTTTGGAGGTTTGTTAACACGGGTGTCCAATAAAGGGGCCCCAGATTATAAAAAGGTGATACTCGATTTTCTCCTTTTAAATTTTAAAATGTAAAGGTACGGGTAGGGTTTGGTAGGCCCATCCCAAGGATTCCGGATAGCACAAAACCCTATCCCACCCTTTTTTCTCAGCAGCGTCACTGGTAACCAGGGGAACACGGGCGGCCTAAAATTTGAGGCGGGGGGGTAAATGATATCACAAGAGGGCCGATTTCGTTTGAAACGGCGATTGGTGTGGGGTACAATGTTTTGGGTTTAAACTATATTAGTTATGACCCTCCCATATCCCAACCGGTATATTAAATTTTTCCTTTATCCCATTGAAAATTTAAAATCCCTGTTTGCATCTACGCCTTTTCCTTTTGGGTTTTGTTTTTTTTTTTGTCATGAAGTCCGGCACTACTAGTTGGACTCAAGTAAACCCAAAAAACGCTTTAAACTTTATGTGGCTAACGTAGCTAGCGGCAAGCCTGGACGGGACTTTTTTACTAGAAGCGTTTTGATACATTTTTTGAACATTTTTCCTGGGTTGCGTTTATTTTCTCGCAACTAATATTTTTTCATTTTTGTCCCTTTTTCGTTTTCAAACCCGGCGGTGGAAGTTGTCAGTTTATTATCATTTAACGGCCCAAAAAGGCTCTAAATGTTTTTGGTAAGTTAACTAGTAGCAAAATTTTTCCCCCTCGCCAGTTTAAATACCGCTATTTCCCAATACACCTAAAACGTCAGCTTCCCAGAAATTTCATGTGACAGATTTTCCAGAGTTATGCTACAGAAATGTTGTCAGTTTTTTCCCCCACTAGCTCCCCTTTTTTTTGGGCCTTTTTCGGGGGGGCCTGTAGATTTTTTTTCCCCGGGGGGGATGAAAACCCCGTTTTTTTGTTTTTCAAAAGCAGATTTGAGAAAACAATTTTGGGGCTAACTAAAAAGGGGTGGGCTTTTATCAACGTTCACAAATTATAGCCTTTTAGGCCTTTTTAAAACCCCCTTTGACACCAAGGGGCATACAAGATGGGGGAATGACAAACTTTGTCAGCTTGTCTGTGTTGATTGGCAAATTTGGTTTTTCAAGAGGGTAATATCCCCCCCCCCAAAAAATTTTGGGCAATTTGGGCAACAATGATAGGGGGATGCTAAAACAGTTTGGGGGAGGCATCGACATGTCTGTCATTTTTTGGTCCATCTGGGAAGGGAAGAAAATACATAAGTTAGGGGGAAAGGAAATTTTTTGCTTTTCAAGTTTAAGATAGAGCTGATACCCAGGTTGGGGGGGATGAGACGGGAAGTCTCGCTTTGACAGATACCCGGTGTATTCTGTCAGAAAAAAATGCCATAGCCTTTTCGGATTTTGGGGTGGGGTTTTGAAACCCAAAAGTCGTATTCTTAGCTTTTTTTGAAGGTCAGAAACCCTTGTAGTAGCCTAAAAAAATTTTTTGGTAAGTATACTCTTTTAAAAAGGACCCTAATAACCATTTACCACACAATGGTGTCGACCCAAAACGCATGTGCTACAGTAGTGGTAGGTTTCAGTAGAACAGTGGTCATTTGTTGAAAGGATATGTTGTTTTAGCGGAGACAGACGCCCAAACTAACGATGGGGGGACGTGTTAGAAAGTTTGGGTTTTCTGCCTCCTTTTTGGGTTTTAAAATTTTTCCATTTACTTTTTAGTCTTTTAGCAGCCCGCTTTTATCCAAGCGACTTACATTAGTGAGTGCATACATTTTTTTCATACTGGCCCCCCCGGGGGAAACGCCCCCCAAAACCCCGGGCTTTGCAAGCGCCTGCCCCTACCAACTGAGCTACACGGGACTATGTTTTGCTTCCTACACTCCCCACGTGGCTGAAACTTAAAAAGGAATCATAACTGTCCCCTTGAACTCTGCTCTACGAGTAAAATGATTTAAAAAATAAAAATAAATGGTAAAATTACTCGGGTCCACCACCAACAGGGATGGGTGCGAACTCCCGGGCCCGATCCCAAAATTTTGGGGCCAGCGCCCCTCTTTTTTGGGCGAGTAAAGCTGGTAATGTGAAAAGAAAATTTTAAAAGCCCCATAAAAACAGTTTGGCTTGGAAATAATGTAACTTTTTAATGAGGGCATGCACTTATTTTCTCAAGTACAAAAAGGCCAAAGTTTTATTTTGGGGCCAGGTCGCATTTGTAAATGAGAACTTGTTCTCAACGGGGCTTACCTGGTTAAAAAGGTTAAATAAAAAAAAAAAAAGCTAATATAAATTTTAGATTTATTGTGAATTTGAATAAAATGCTAATTTCCCTACTGCATTATTTTGGGTTTATTTTTGTTAGGCTAGTTCAAGTAATTTTCCCGGTTTCTAGCCAAAATGGGGGTGCCATATTTTCCAAAGGAAAATTCAAAATGTTTTGGGACGGCTCCTAGTGTAATAAAATTTTTTTGTCAAAATATTTTGTCTGTTTATAAAACCCTTTTTACTTGCTGTGGGATGTGGGAAAATCAAATTTTTTCAGGGGGGTTTTTAATAAACACATTTTTAAAGTGTAGTGTGATCCCAATGCCCACCGGGTTTCACTGTAAATCAGGAAACAAAGTTTTTGGTAGTCTGTAAATGTTGGGGTTTTATTAAGACTTGATATTAGTTCTTCTTTCCTCGGGCCCTTTATGAATACGGGCCCGCCAGTGTGGAAATCTTACCCCCCGTGAGTATAAAAGTATTCTAATGATGAAAATATTGTATCATTTTTAAACATGTGTTTTACTGACGTGGGTTTTGTTTTGCCCCAGTGTTCAGCCCCCAGCAGGAGGCACCACATCCCCGGCGAATGACCTGCACCTGGGGGGGTAACAAACAGAAAACGAATAGAGGGAAAAATGGCCACTTAAAAAAAGGTCTGCAGATATTCATTAGATTTTTAAAAACCCTTCTTTTAAAAGATTATTAAAAAAAATGTGTCTGTATGACAATTTTTTGAACTGAAAAAAATTTACTGAACACTTGGGGAAATGTGGGGAAAAAAAAAAATAGGGCTGCGCAGGCCAAATTTTTCTTAATTGTGTTCCCGCAGCTTTTTTTTACCGCACCACCCAAACCCTTTTCCCCCTGTTTTTTGTTGCTCCCCTCTGTTCCCGCAAATGGTTCCCCCCCAACAACAGCACTCCAAAATGTTTTTTGGGAAGGCCCCGGTTCCCCGCCTTTTGCCCCCCTAAACAATATCAAAAAGCACAAAAAACAGCCAGAAAAATATTTAAATTTTTCAGAATTCCCCACATGGGGCCCCTTTTTTTAAAATTAGACATCGCTAGGCTATTTTCGGGTACTATAAGCAAATAGGTAAGAGGTAATTTGAAAGAGATCCAGAGTTTTGAGCGAAATAGAAAAATGGGGTACTTGCCTTTGGTACGTTTTTGCATAATTTTTAGGAGCTGGATGATTTTTTTAGGGAGAGACAGATAAATGTGTTATTTTAATTTATTAGTAAAATCACTCACCGGCCCTTTTCCAGGTACATCCACCTAGTACTGGTCGATCCCCGCCCCCTTTTTTCCCCCAGAACAGCCTGAATTCTTCGGGGGTTCTACTAGTTGTCGGAAACATTTCAAGAGATGTTGGTCCCTGTGACGCGATTTCATCACACGTTGCTGAAAATTGGGGCGCCATTTCATTCATGTGCGAAAAAAACCGGGCCATCCAAGATTCTGTTTGGGTTTTAGGTCTGGAGGGTGCTCAGGCCAACCCCAAAATAAACGGAAAATTTCTGTCATTTTTCCGGCCCCAAGTTTTTCCACTCCCCCAATTGTCCCGTGTTTGGGGATCGGTGCCCACTGGAGCTGCTTCTTTATGTTTTTTTGCTGAAAAGGTGTGGAAAAGGGTTTGTGTCGGGTGGCCCAAAAGCCCACCATTCTCCACACCACTGTTTTACTACGCCATTATTTGTCTGTTTTTTGGCCCCCCTGTTAGCTTTCGTGATTTTGCCATTCTCTCATCAAAAAAACTGTTTTTGCCCCCAAAAGGGCTGCCCCGGGCTGGATTTTTTTTTTTTGTGCAAAACCCTTCTGGTAAAACCCCCAGATCAGGGTTTCCAAGTAATTTTGAGAAAGTCCCTTTACCCCATTTTCCAGGTTTTTTAAATTCGGATGGATTTAAAGGATCTAACGGGTAGGAAAAAAACCCCCATTTTTCCGCCCCCGCGACCCCAAAAAATGTTCAAACCACTCTTACCCCTTTTGAAAAGAGATAAAATTTAGCAAATTTTTAAAGTAATTTTCCCCAATTTTCAAAATTTTGCACGGGGGAAGATTTTTTGTGCTGTTTTTAAAGCTAATTTCCTGCAATTCCCACGCAAATTATTCCAATCTTTTTGTGTTGTTATATGATAACCCGGGGGCGAAGGCCCCGGCCCCTATTGACCCCATTTGGGTCCCGGGGCCGCCCGTCCGACCGTTTAGTATGGGGCCCTTTGTAGACACTTCATGCTTGAAAAACCCCCGGGGCAGCAGTTTCTGAGATACTGGAGCCTGTTGCCTGCTTTATATAGGGTGCCCCCGGCCAAAGTGACTCCGCTTTAGGATCGATCCATTTTTGTGAACGGGGTGGTGGACCTAATTTTAAAATGTCCGTTTAGGGATTTTCTTTGTCTTTAGCAGACTCTCTTATCCCGAGCGGCTTCAGTTTTAAACCTCAATTTTTTGAAGTTTTAGAAACCCCGAACTAAATCTTACATATTTCACAAGGGGCTCTGAATTTTTTAGGAGGAGATTAGGGCTGGGCGTTTTTTTAATATATCGGGATTAATTCGCATAAACCGTATAGATTTTTTTCAAAACCCTCTATAAATTTTATTTTAAAAAGGGGCAATAGCAGAAATCTTTTCCCCCATTTTCTGGGTTTCAAAATTTTTAAAAGTTTTGGGCCCATTTTTAATATGTTGACAAAAAAAAGCGGGCATTGTGTAGACAAACATTGTACCACTAAACCCCTTTAAATACAGATATTTTTTCACAAACAAAAATTGTTTTTTTGAAGCTGGGGAAAAAAACTGAAAGTAAAAAAACACAAAAACAAAAAAAGAAAGTGGAAAAATAGAAATTTGGCACATTAAAAAGATTACCGTTTTTCTTAGACTTGCTTTTATGATAATGATAGATTTTATAAATCACATTTCCTTTTTGGGGTTTTTTTTGGGGGACCAAAAAGTTACATTTGGGGCTTTAATGCTAAAAAAATGAAAAAATTTTTACAAATGATTTTTACTTTACGTCGTTTTGTCCTAGTTTGGTTCAGGTAAAAACAATAAAATGGGAAAAGCCCATTAAAAACCCCTTTATTTTTTGCCATTCTACGGGCATGCACTACTCAAAAAAATTTTAAAATTTTATTTTTTCAGTCCCCCAAAAGATTTTAAAATTAAAGAGAATTGGGCCTGGCTTCTTCCCCCCATACCTATACTATTTTTGAGACCATAAACAAGGAAAACTTCTCTCACAAACCCAATGTTTTTAGGGGGAACTTTAAAAAGCAAAAGGATGAGTGTGTGAATAGTGAAACAGAACCCTTTTAAATTTAAAAAGATTTTTTTAAAATTTAAATTTCAGGACTAAACAATTTTAATCCTTTATGTTGTTTTTGGGCCACCGGGTTTTCCCCCCCGCAGCATTAAAAATGCAGAAGCGCCAAATGCCCCTATGCAGCCCTTTTCTGGACAACAGATGTTTTACAAAACCCTAACCACATTGCATTTGGGGTTTGAATTTCAAAACCCCAAACAAGCTGTTCCGCAGCATTACACACGGGTTTCCCCAGGGGTTCCCCGCACCCCCCTAGCATAGAGAGCTCTTTTTAGGCTCCATTAGACAGACACATCAGCTCATTTTTGTCTCATTTTCAACCCATGCCTGCCCATTTATCATCTTCCCCTACCACTCTCTACCTTTAGGGGGGACTGCTGAAAAGTGTCTGTTTTTCCCCAAAAAAGTGGTCCCAACCCGTCCCGGGACGATCCACTGGTCGGGTCTCCAAGGCTTCCAGTCGATCACCAAAAATTTCCCCCCCGTAAAAACCCAAATATCAGGTCTTTCATTCCCCGTTTTTTTTTTTGTTTTGCCTGTTTTTCGGTTGGTGCAAACAGTAATTCTAGCCTAGTGCCGGAAAAGGGGAAAGTGTTCCATTTTTAAAAAATTTTATGTGTCTGAAAGTAGGGAAATCTGAAACCCGACAGGCCCCCCAAGCAAAAACAAAGTGCAACCCATAGGGGCCCAAACCCCTGGGGCCCAAACTGATAGTCAAAATTACCCTGTCAAGCCAAAAGACTGTTAAAAAAGCCTCAAGGGAGAGCAAAATTGATTTCTTTTTAGATTTAAAAAAGTTTTAAAACCATGACTGGTTTTTAAAAAAGTTTTTTAAAAAAGAATTTGGTCCCCGCTCTCTTCGGTCCCCCTTTTTAAACCCCCCCTGCCATGTTTGTTTTTTGGGCTGATCCCTCCCCTTCCTCATGATCATTTTTGCCCCCCGAGGGAGAAACTTGCCTGCAGTTTTCCCGACCGAGGGTATTGACCGTATCCCTTTAAAATTCTTTCCCTTTTTTAATAATTGCGCCAACAGTTTTGCCTTTTCACCAAAATTTTTGCCCAAATTTTCCCCTAGCCCATCCCAGCCTTGTGCGGGGCTACAATTTTTTCCCTATGTCCCCCACACAGCCCCTCTTGGTTTTTGGCCATTGTGGAGAGGTTTTGGGGTCTGTTTGATTGATTTTTGGGACAGGGGGTTTTTTATACAGGGAAAGAGTTAAACAGGTGCAGTTAACACAGGTAATGAGTGGAGAAAAGGAGGGCTTTTCCCCTTAAAAAAAAACTAAAAAATCCCGTGAGGGGCCCGGGAAATTTTTACTGGGGTTTGGGAGGGGGACAAAATAACTTTTGTCATGCAATAAAAAGCAAAAATTATTTTAAAAAAACATACAATGTGATTTTCTTTAATTTTTTTTTTTAAAATTCCGTCCCTCGCAGTTGAAATGTACCTATGATAAAAAAATTTCAGACCCCCTACATGCTTTGTAAAAAAAAAAACCTGCCCAAAATCGGGAGTGTATCAAATAATTTTTTCCCCACTTTTGTTGTATGTAAAAATTAAAATATATATATATATATATATAACACACACACACAAAGGGGGGGAAAAAAAGATTTAGTCAGCCACCAATTTGCGATTTTCCCCCTTAAAAAGATTAAAGGCCCCTTTTTTTTTATCATAGGTACACGTCAACTATGACAAACAAAAAAGGAAAAAAAACCAGAAAAAAAAAAAAGGGAGGATTATTAATATTTTCTTTCCCTCATTTTTGCAAACGCCCTTATCCAGAGGGCTTACACCCTTTTTGCATTCCCCCTTTTAGAATGGGGTAACCCCTTTAAAAATTTTATTTTTTTTTTAAGGGGGGGGGGGAAGGTTTCTTTTCCCCTTTCCCCGGATTCTTAAAAAGGTGGGGTTTCAAAAGTCTCCGGGAAAGGGGGGTTGGGTGCTCCCGGGCCGGGGTTTGTTTAGGGGCTTGTTTTCCCCCAATTTGGGGTTTCCCAAGGGAGCGAAAAGGTTTTGGGCTGGGCTGAGCGGGAACTATGCTTCCGCAGAGGAAGGGGACCCGGGAGGCCGAGGTGGATGAAGCAATGCCCCCCGTTGGGGGTTGGCTGAAAAAAGCCAAGGTACGGGGTGCCCTTCCCCCCACAGGGCTCCATAGGGAAGCACCCTGGTCTTGTAAAAGATTTTTAGCCCTTTAACTGGGAAAAAAAGTGGGGGTTTTGCAGGGCGGGGTGACGTGAAGAATTTTTAGGGGTTTAAAAACCAGACGGGCCCGGGGGCCCTTTGGAGATTTTTAGGGGTTTTTAATTTCCAAAGGCAGGGGGGGCCCCGCCAAAGCGAGTTGCAATAATCCGACGGGAGAAAGACAAATGCCTGGATTGGCCTGTTTCCGCTTTCCCGTGTAAAGGGAGGGTGTACTCTCCAATGTTGTAAAAGCATAACCCGCCCGGATCGGGTCACTGCCTTGTTAAACGGAGAACGACAGGGGGTTTTTCCCGGGTCACGCCAAGGCTTTCGCATCTGGGAGGAGGGGCACAACGGAGGGTTTTCAACCGTGATGGCGAAATCATTGGGAAGGGCAGTCCTTTCCCCCGGGGGGAAGAGCAATTCCCTCTTTTCCAAAGGGTTTAGCTTAGGTTTGGGGATCCCCTCAAACCATCCCGAATGTCTGCCCGCATGCAGAGATTCATTCGCCACCTGGTTATCAGAAGGGGGGAAAGGAGAAGATTAGTTTTGTATCGTCAGTGAGCAATGAATAGGAGAGGGGCCCTGTTTAGGATATGACAGAGCCCAAATGACTTTTTGGGATAGCGGGGAAAAGGAGAGGGCCTAGAAATGGGCCCTGGGGGGCACCAGTGGTGAGAGGCCCCTGGTCGGAGACAGCTTCTCGCCACGCCCCTTGGTAGGAGAGACCCGTTAAGGGAGGACGCAATCCAAAAGTGGGCCCGCCGGGGGATGCCCAGTCGGAAAAGGGGGGAGAGGAGGATCTGATGGTTCCCGTATCAAAGGCACAGACAGGTCTAGAAGGACAAGAGCAGAGGAGAGGAGTTTGCTTTAGCAGTGGGAGAGCCCCCGTGACACAGAGAAGAAACAGGCTCAGTTTAAAGACCTCCCGAACCCCGACTGGTTTTGGGGCAAGAAGGGCATTTTGAGAGAGATAGCAAAGAAATTGGGTAAAGATGGGAAAGCTCCCAAAAGTTTGGGGAAAAAAAAAAGAAAAAAAAGGGGGTCCCGGTTGTAGTTGTTTACATAAGGGAAACAAGGGGTTTGGTTTTTTTAGAAGGGGTGCAACTCTCCTCTCTTTAAGCGGGAAGGGAATTTGCCAGCGGTCAAGGTTGGAAATTGATCAGCGAGGTGAGGTTTGGGGAGAAGGTCACCGGAGATGGTCTGGAGAAAGAGGAGAGGATGGGGTCAGCGGGCAGGGTTTTTTGGGCGGCCCGCATCACCAAAATCGCGAGATTTTAAATTTGGGGAAGAAAGGGGGGAAAAAGTCAAAGCATTTGGGTTTGGGCAGTGGGCAGGCCCCGGGAGTGTTCCCTTAAAACTTAAAAAACGGGGTGGGTTCTCAACCTTTTTTTCAAGTGGTTTCCAAACATCTACGAGAGAGGGGGGGTGGGGGGGGGGAAATTTAGCAGGGGGGAGGGAAAGTGGCCCAAAAGCTTTTTAGGGGTTTGAGGCAGATGCTTTTAAAATTTTGAGGGTAAAAGTGGCCTTAGCCCGCCCGAAAAAGAGGAAAAGGGAAAGTAAAAGAGAAGGGTGAAAAGAAAGCCAGGTCCCGCAGGGATCTAGTTTTTTTTCCAAATTTTCCCCTCCTTCCCCCAGCTCTGTTTTGAGCTCGAAAAGAGTCTCAAGGGCCCCGGAGCTGGGGGGAGGATCGAAAACCCGGGCCCGGGGGGATAGGGGGCAAGAGAGTCAAGGATGCAAAAGGGGGGGAGGGGGGGTTTTAGGAGGAGGAAACAGGAGATTGGAGGGAGAAGGACTGAGCAGAGGGGAAAAATTTATAGGATGGAAGAGGGGAGAGAGAGCGAGGGTTTTGAATTTTTTTGCAAATTATGGTTTTGGGGGAAAAAATAAATTTGGGCAATAAAAAAAGTTTCCAATACTTTTTTATAGGTGGGGAAAAAAAATATTTAGTCCCGCCACCAATTGGGAAGTTTCCCCCTTTAAAAAAAAGAGAGAGGCCTTTTAATGTTAAACATAGGTACACGTCAACTATGACAGACAAAATGAGAAAAAATTATCCAGAAAATCCCTTGTAGATTTTTTAAGAATTATTTTCTAATTATGGGGGAAAATAAGTTTTTTGGTCAATAACAAAAGTTTCTCAATACTTTGTTATATACCCTTTGTTGCAATGACACAGGTCAAAGTTTTCTGTAGTCTTCACAAGGTTTTCACAAACACTGTGCTTGTAGTATTTTGGCCCATTCCTCCTTGCAGATCTCACTCTAGAGCAGTGCTTGTGTTGGGGCTGGTCGTGGGGCAACACAGACTTTCAACTCACTCCAAAGATTTTCTATGGGTTTGAGATCTGGAGAGCTGGCTAGGCCACTCAGGACATTGAAATGCTTCTTACGAAGCCACTCCTTCGTTGCCGCCCGGGGCGTGTGATGTGTTTGGATCATTGTCAGCTTGCTGAAAGACACAGACAAGTTTCATCTTCAATTGACCTTGCTGATGGAAGGAGGTTTTTCACTCAAAGTCTCACGATACATGGCCCCATTCATTTCTTTCCTTTTACAAGAGATCAGGTCGTCCTGGTCCCTTTGCAGAATAAACAGCCCCAAAGCATGATGTTTCCTCCACCCCATAGCTTCACAGTAGGTTATGGTGTTCTTTGATGCAACTCAGCATTCTTTGTACTTCCAACACGATTTGTTGAGTTTGTACCAAAAAGTGATATTTTTGGTTTCATCTGACCATATGACATTCTCCCAATCCACTTTCTGGATCATCCCAAATGCACTCTAGGCAAAAACTTCATGACGGGCCTGGACATGTACTGGCTTAAAAGCAGGGTGGACGACGACTGGCACTGCAAGCATTTGTAGTGCCACCCTGCGCGGCGTAGTGTGTGTTACTGATGTAGGCCTTTGTTTACATTTGAGTCCAAGCTCTCGGCCGGTCATTCACTAGGTCACCCCTGTGTGCGTTCTGGGACTTTTGCTCACCGTTTCTTGTTATCATTTGTTGGGGGGGGGGGGACCCCACAGTGTTGAGATCTTGCCGTGAGTTCCCTAGATCGAGTAGCATTATCATTGGATCTTGTGTGTCTTCCATTTTCCTAAATAATTGCTCCCAACAGTTGATTTCGTCAAAACCAAAGCTGCGTACCTATTCAAGATTCAGTCTTCCCAGCCTGGTGGCAGTTTCACAATGTTGTGTCTGGTGTCCTTTGACAGCTCTTTTGTATTGGCCATAGTGGATTTTGGAGTGGTGATGTTTGAGGTTTGTGGACAGGTGTCCCGTTTATACTGATATAACAAGTTTCAAACAGGTGCCATTAATACAGGTAACGAGTGTGAGGACAGAGAAGCCTCTTCTTAAAGAAGAAGTTACAGGTCCTGTGAGAGCCAGACAGCTTGCTTTTTTTGTAGGTGATTACCAAAATACTTGTTTTCCACCATTAATTTGCAAATAAAATTCATTAAAAATCCTACAATGTGATTTTCAGGAAAGGATTTTTTTTATCATTTCTGTTCTTGTCATAGTTACGTGTACCTATGATTGAAATTACAGGCCTCTCCTCATCTTTTAAGTGGGAGAACTTGCACAATTGAATGGCTGACTAATAACTTTTTTTCCCACGTATATATCTATATTAGTATATATATATATATATCTATATATAATATATTTACATGACACCAACACACACAAGCAGCAGTACCATTTGTAGCCCATAAAATTGTACCATGTCCACCATATTATCAAACTTTATTTAATATAGTACCAGTCAAAAGTTTTGGACACACCTACTCATTCCAGGGGTTTTTCTTTATTTTTACTACTTCTACATTGTCAAGTAATAGTGAAGACATCAAAACTATGAAGGAAACCATGGAATCATGTAATAACCGTAAAAAAAGTGTTAAACAATCAATATATAATTTTAAATTTGAGATTCTTCAAAGTAGCCACCGTTTCCTTGATGACAGCTTGTCACACTCTTGGCATTTTCTCAACCAGCTTCATGAGGTAGGAGTTCCCACCTATGCTGAGCACTTGTTGGCTGCTTTCCTCACTCTTGCGGTCGGTCCAACTCATCCCCAAACAGTAGGTGTGTCCACATTTCCCGTAGATATTTCTTGTAGGTAAGGCCTAGACAACTGCAATGGATTTTCTGTGACCAGTGAAGTGACCACGATGTTAGTGTTTGCAAGATGTGTTTACTGTCACATTCCCATAGAAACGGTTGAAACCCCTCAAACAGATATTTTTTTTTTCACTTCATAGCCAATGGAAATTCTAAAAGCAAAGGCTTGCAACCAGTGTGATACGGGATGCAAAATGTGTTCTGTTCTAGCTGAAACACTGGAGTATTACATTCAGTTTGGCCAGATGGACACCTGTGCCTGCTAGCATTGTCTCTGACCATGTGCTTATCCAGTGACCTTTCCTCTGAAACACTAGATGTTGCATTTTATTCCTATTTAAGTTTGCTGTACACCTTCACAGTAATATAGTCGCGTAGCATACTGTGGGTAATTCTTTACTGTTATCCTCCATGATGTTGAATATGCCCTTAATAGTGCCCTGATGCACGGAATGCATCCCGGTGTTCTACACCCCCTGATGCCAAGCTAAAGTACTATTGGAGGACTTAGTTCTCCTCTGGTTGGCTAACCTTGACAATCCGAAAAAACTAGATGTCTATCTATTTTTATTGTTTTTGCTTATCAATCGGAATATTCTATTTGCTTTCAGGTGGATAACCGGCCCAAAATACTATGGGAGAGAGTAAGTTTAGCTTATTTCAATAGATTAGAATTTATATACAAAACTAGTTCATTGCTGTAGTTGTTTATCCAGTCAGTATCAGTATTTTCAATGTTCTGTCTTCTCCCCAGGTACCATGGGATGATCTCCAGAGAGGAGGCTGACCAACTTGCTGAGTGTGGCAGAGGGGAGTTACCTCATCAGGGAGAGCAGAGGCAGCCTGGGACCTACACACTGGCCCTACGGTAGACACACACAAACACACCTTTTCCACAGATAGACTTTCCAAACAGTGTGATGCGTTACATCTTTTGGTTAGTTTCAATTATTTTTAAACATTTTTACAGCTTTGTTATTTAACCTCAAAAAGTCTAAGCCGTTTGGTGGGGGGTTCTACTAAGCTAACATATGGAATTGTTTTAAGATAATCATACATGGAGCATTTAGCTATTTGATTTGGAATTGTTTGGACCCCTTTAGGTACACTATATATACAAAAGTATGTGGACCACCCCCTTCAAATTAGTGTATTTGGCTATTTCAGCCACACCTATTGTTGACGGGTGGTATAAAATCCAACCACACAGCCATGCAATCTCCTTAGACAAACATTGGCAGTAGAATGGCCTTACTGAAGAGCTCAGTGACTTTTAATGTGGCACCGTCATAGGATTTCCACCGTTCCAACGAGTCAGTTCGCCAAATTTCTGCCTGCTAGAGCTGCCCGGTAATCTGGAAGTGCTGTTATTGTGAAAGTGGAAAAAGTCTAGGAGCAACAACGGGCTCAGCCACGAAGTGGTAGGCCACACACGCTCACAGAATGGGAACCGGTGAGTGCTGAAGCGCGTAGCGCTTAAAAACCATCTTTCTTCAGTTGCACACACTCACTACCGAGTTCCAAACTGCCTCTGGAAGCAACGTCAGCACAAGAACTGTTTCGTCGGGAGCTTCATGAAATGGGCTTCCATGGCCGAGCAACCCCACACAAGCCTAGGATCACCATTTGCAATGCCAAGCGTAGGCTGGAGTGCTGTAAAGCTTGCCGCCATTGGACTCTGGAGCAGTGGAAACACATTCTCTGGAGTGATGAATCAAGCTTCACATCTGGCAGTCTGATGGAACGAATCTGTGTTTGGTGGATGCCAGGAGAATGCTACCCGAATTCATAGTGTCAACTGTATAGTTTGGTGGTGGGAGGAATAATTGGTCTGGGGGCTGTTTTTCATGGTTTTGGGCTAGGCCCCTTAGTTCACATTGAAGGGAAATCTTAAACGCTACAGCATACAATGACATTTCTAGACGATTCTGTGCTTCCAACTTTGTGAAAAACATTTTGGGGAAGGCCCTTTCCTGTTGCGAACATGGGACAATGCCCCCGTGCACATACCGAGGGTCCATACAGAAATGGTTTGTCGAGTCGGTGTGGAAGAAACTTGACTGGCCTGCACAGAGCCCTGACCTCAATCCCATCGAAACACCTTTGGGATGAATTGGAACTCCAGCTGCTAGCCAGGCCTAATCGCCCAAAATCAGTGTCCGACCTCACTAATGCTGTTGTGGCTGAATGGAAGCAAGCTCCCGCAGCAATGTTCCAACATCTAGTGGAAAGCATTCGCCAGAAGAGTGGAGGCTTGTTATAGCAGCAAAGGGGGGACCAACCTCCATATTAATAACCCATGATTTTGGAATGAAGATGTTCAACAGGCATGTCCACATACTTCTGGCCATGTAGTGTATTAAAAAAATATAGTTTAAAACAATTATTTGATAAAATATTGAATAGCCCATAGAAATGAATTCAATTTCCACATTCAGTGACAATGGCAAAAAAAAAGACTGCTCAGACTGTTACTGGGCTCAGTGACTCTAAGCTTTGTGAGTCTTGCACACATACTCGTGCTCTGTCTCGCTCTTTCTCACACACCACCTACATATACAACCCATAAACAGGGAAATTAAAAACAACATCAAACTCCATAGATGCTTTAAAGCGCTCCCACACATTAACGTAATGTTCTTCTTAATTTCATTTTGGGAGGAAGAAATCTTTCAGTGTTGCTCCTTCACTGATGTTATGAATCACCAGGAAAATAAACATTGAATGATGATCATAGTGGAGTTTTCTAGTACAGAATGCTCTAAAAAGTGTTTCGTTCTCTTATCTTGAAAGTTCAGAATGTAATCCCATGAAGGAACATGGGGTTGTATGAATAGCATTGGGATACGGCTTCTCTCTGCTGTCAAGTGCTGTATTTGCTGATGCATTGAGGCCCTGACTAAATTGAATTATTTTATCCAGATCACTTTCCTTCAAGCTGCTGTGACGAGAATTTCGATTTCTTGTATTTGAGGTCAGCCAAGTGTGCTTCAAGTGTCAATCTGCCACTCTGCGCATTGCTCCTTTTATGTGTTGCCTCTATACCATTTCTCTGCTCCGACTTGACCTCAGGTTCAGATGAAGGAGTTTCAGCCACAAAAAACTTAGCCTATATTGTGCAAGTCAAGCCTGGAAAAACCTGACATGTTTCAGGTTGTCATTGCTAACCTTTGTCTAGAATGAAATGTTAGAGAATTGAGAGATGATTATACCTTCCTCTGTCGCAGATGTTAGTCGTTGGTAAATTATAATGCACAGTGTATTCTCAGGTTTGGTCTATCTGTCCTGAAGCCAGTGAGAGTGCTGCCAAGTATTTTTAGTTTTTTTCATAATCCCCTAGTCTGAGGCTTCTCCTCTGGGATGACTGAGATCCGGAGATGGGGTAGTAGACCCACGAGAGAGATTGGGAAAGGTACGCCCCTCTCTGAAAATTACCTTTCTGTCCCATATCTCCTTTGGTACACGCTGAAAGCAGATCAGCAGAGGTGATGATGTTGTTTTCGGCTCCCTGATTTTTTGTGTTTTTACAAACTAGGGCAGCGTTTGAAATTCTCCTCACGTGAACATGCATTGTTTTTCCAAACAAGCAATGAGGTTTTGAAAATGCAAATTTAAACCGCATTGCTTCCCACTGGATATCTGCTTAAGTGTCTCACCTGCGCTGATTCTCTGCTATAATTGCTTTCCATAAATATGAATCACCTTCTGTGAAAGGGGTGGATGTATTTTTTTTAAATGGTCCTCCCACAATGGGCGTCCTCCTGCCTGGTTCTAAATTTGGAAAGGTATGTACTTTGGGGTTAGGTAAATGAACTTTGGGTCTGGTTAGTTTGTGTTGGAGTAAGGATTCTTAGCTAGTTAGTTTAGAATGTCTCCTGAGTCTTTGTGCCGGTTTGTGTTTTTATTTTACACCTGGAGCACTTTCTTCTCTTCGCCAAGCATCTCCCTTTATTTCCCATTGATAGATGGGAGGTTGACATATTGGGTCTCGGTCTCTGGCACCCTACCCAAGATGAAGAATTCCTTGCATGTATTCTGGCTCATGTTTGTGCACAGTGATGAGATGTTTGGTGTCCGTTACACAGTGTATTTGGTTGGCTCTTGCAGCCTGCACATCTGAGGCCTCTTTACTGTTAGATGAGGATGTAAGAGTTTAGCATTCACTTGCTGTATTGATCAGACTCTAATAAAGGTCTCCATTATTTAATAACCACTAAGTGCGGCAAAGAAATAATTTGATCTAGCAGTCATTACTGGATATATAAAACTCTTAGCGCTTTTGCAGGAATTATTTCATTTGGTTTCTACTGATGTATGGTACGAGGAAGCAGAGGCAGGCAAAGGGTATTTTATTCCTTTAGGGTCGGCTCTTCTCTGATTAGATGTGTGTATAATCATCCTAGGATTTTCCTTTTTTCACCTAGCTGTACGGCCTCGCTCTCCTTATTCTCCCGCTTGAGACAGGGTGTAAAAACGCTCGCTCCTAACATAGAAAACTGATTCTCACCAGAGTTTTTTTCCCTTTTCCTCTTTTCCCCCTCTATCCTGGACGCTAGCTTTGGAAATCAAACCATGAACTTCCGCCTCTACCATGATGGGAAACACTTTGTCGGGGAAGAAGCGCTTTGAAATCCAATCCACGACCTTGTGACAGATGGCTGATCACGCTCTACATCGAGACAAGGCAGCAGAGTACATCGCTAAGATGACCATCAACCCAATCTATGAGCACATTGGCTACACAAACACTCAACAAGGAAGCCCACGCTGAAGAAACACTTGCCCGTGTGCCAGGAGGTTCCGATGGGCCTGCGCCACAGGGAGTGCAGGGGTGACAAGGAGGAAGGGGTAAAGAACACTCTCACACTGTCCTGAAAATGTCAGCCTTTTACTGTACTAGAGAAAGGAAACAAATGGAAGCAGGTGCTGAATAAATGCAATGTGAAAAAACCAGGCAGAAGTTAATGTTTTCCATGTCAAGTAATTTCAGCTCAACTATTCTAAAGTGCAGAAAGTTGGTAGCACTCATCTTGTTTCTCACCAAAGAAATATAAGATCAGAAAAATGTTTAGATGCATCCTGAGATCTGTTTTTTACACTTCATACCATTGAAACTGATCTTTGTCGTTTTGTTATTCATGGAACCTGGATTTGCTGGCATGTGGTTGTGTGTTTTATATGCATGTGTGTGTATGTACAGTGCATTCGGAAAGTATTCAAGACCCCTTGACTTCCACATTTTGTTACGTTACAGCCTAATTTTCTAAAAATGATTTTTTTTAAAAACCAGCCTCCATCAATCTACAACACGATACCCATAATGACAAAGCAAAAACAGGTTTTTTAGAAAATACCTTATTTACGTAAAAGTAGTTGAGACCCTTTGCTATGAGACAAGAAAATTGAGCTCAGGTTCACCCTGTTTCCCATTGATCATCCTTGATATTTCTACAACTTGATTGGAGTCACCTGTGGTAAATTCAATTGATTGGACATGATTTGGAAAGGCACACAACCTGTCTATATAAGGTCCCACAGTTGACAGTGCATGTCAGAGCAAAAAACCCAGAGACAGGATTGTGTCGAGGCACAGATCTAGGGGAAGGGTACCAAAACATTTCTGCAGCATTGAAGGTCCCCAGGAACCTGCTCCAGAGCGCTCAGGGACCTCAGACTGGGGGGCAACGTTTTACCCTTCCAACAGGACAACAAACCTAAGCACCGCAGCCAAGACAACGCAGGAGTGGCTTCGGGCGACAAGTCTCTGAATGTCTTGTGAGTGGGTTCCAGCCAGAGCCTGGACTTGAACCCGATTCGCAATATCTCTGGAGAGACCTGAAAAATAGCAGTGCAGCGACGCTCCCATCCAACCTGGCAGAGCTTGAGAGGATCTGCAGAGAAGGAATGGGAGAAACTCACCCAAATACAGGTGTGCCAAGCTTGTAGTGATCATACCTCAAGACTTGAGGCTGTAATCATGCCAAAGGTGCTTCAACATAGTAATTCACGAATGTCATGGATATATTTGAACTAAGTGGATATATGGAGGCTTAATATCCTGACCTGGTCGACCATATATTACTCTTACTCTTATAGAATATTCAACATGGGCGAGGATATTGGACATTTCATCAAAGCATATTGGATGATAACTTGTTTTTAACTAGGACAAGAAGAATTTACAACTTACTTTTTCACAATACAAAAATACAGTGAGGGGAAAAAAAGTATTTGATCCCCTGCTGAATTTTGTACGTTTGCCCCATGACCAAGACATGATCAGTCTATAATTTTAATGGTAGGTTTATTTGAACAGTGAGAGACAGATAAAAAACAACAAAAAATCCGAAAAACGCATGGTCAAAAATGTTATGAATTGATTTGCATTTTAATGAGGGAAATTAAGTATTTGACTACTCTGCAAAAAACATGACTTAGTAACTTGGTCGCAAAACACCTTTGTGGCAATCACAGAGGCAGATGTTTCTTGTAGTTGGCCACCAGGAAGTTTTGCACACATCCTCAGGAGGGATTTGTCCCAACTCCTCTTGCAGATCTTCTCCAAGTTCATTAAGGTTTCCGAGCCTGACGTTTGGCAACTATCGAACCTTCAGCTCCCTCCACAGATTTTCTATGCGGATTAAAGGTCTGGAGGACTGGCTAGGCCACTCCCAGGACCTTAATGTGTTCTTCCCTGAGCCAACTCCATTGTTGCCTCTTGGCGTGTGTGTTCGGCTCATTGTCATGCGGAATACCCATACACGATCCATTTTCAATGCCCTGGCTGAGTGGAAGGAGGTTCTCAACCAAGATTTGACGGTACATGGCCCTGTTTCCTCATTGTCCCTTTGATGCGGTGAAGTTGTCTGTCCCCTTAGCAGAAAAAAAACACCCCCAACGCATAACTGTTTCCACCTCCATGTTTGACGGTGGGATGGTGTTCTTGGGGGTCATAGGGCAGCCATTTTCCTCCTCCTCCAAAACACGGCGGAGTTGAGTTGATGCCAAAGAGCTCGATTTTGGTATCATCCTGACCACAACACTTTCACCCCAGTTCTCCTCTGACATCATTCAGCTGTTCATTGGGCAACTTCAGACGGGACTGTATCTGTGCTTCTTGAGCAGGGAGGACCTTGCGGGCGCTGCAGGATTTCAGTCTTTCCACCCGGCGTAGTGTGTTACCAAATTGTTTCTCCTGGTGACTTATGGTACCAGCTGCCCGTGAGATCATTGACAAGATCCTCCCGTGTAGTTCTGGGCTGAGTCCTCACCGTTTCTCATGATCATTGGAACCTCCACGAGGTGAGAATCTGGCATGGAGCCCAGGCGTAGGGAGATCTGACAGTTATTTTGTGGTTTCTTCTATTTGCGAATAATCACACCAACTGTTGTCACCTTCTCACCAAGTGCTTGGCAATGGTTCTTGTAGCCCATTCCAGCCTTGTATAGGTCTACAATCTTGTCCTTGACATCTTGGAGAGCTCTTTGGTCTTGGCCATGGTGGAGAGTTGGAATGTGATTGATTGATTGCTGGTGTGGACAGGTGTCTTTTATACAGGTAACAAACTGAGATTAGGAGCACTCCCTTTGAGCGTGGAGATCTAATTCTCAGCTCGTTACCTTTATAAAAGACACCTGGGAGCCAGGAAATCTTTCTGATTGAGAGGGGAGTCAAATACTTATTTCCCTCATTAAAATGCCAAATCCAATTTATAAACATTTTGACATGTGTTTTTTCTGGATTTTCTGGATTTTGTTGCCTTTTTATTCTGTCTCTCACTGTGCAAAATAAACCTACCATTAAAATGATGGACGGATAATTTCTTTGTCAGTGGGCAAACGTACAAAATCAGCAGGGGATCAAATACTTTTTTCCTCACTGTATGTTAGTTTACCTGCTAATGGATAGGTTGACATACGATACCCGTACTACTAACATACAAAACGAATAGCAATATTGATTCATCAAATGGCTCCAGGACCACTGTGGTGTTTTGGAACTGGTCATGATGTGGTCCTCTGTAGCTCAGCTGTTAGAAGGCACGGCGCTTGTAACGCCAAGGTAGTGGGTTCGATCCACGGGACCACCCCATACACAAAAATGTATGCACACAGTGACTGTAAGTCGCCTTTGGATAAAAGCGTCTGCTAAATGGCATATTATATATTATGTTATTATTGATTATGACACAATTGCGTTATTTGTGTCTGAATAACAAACAGCAGGGATAACAAACAGCAGGGAAGGAGGATCTGACAAATGGAAATCCCCAGTCATTGGCTGTTATTTCAAATATTTGTGTAGGCTATGTTCAAGAGAAAACCTAATATTCTTACATACGTGGGAGAACACAAACAGTTTGTTTTATTTTGATTGAAATGATATTCAGGGAAAGCATGGTGTTCTTTAACTAATGTGTGGGTCACTCTAATAGAAAAGAAAGCTCTTTTACATAGCCTTATCCCCCACTTTTGTTGGCCTGTTGTCCCCTGAAACCTAAAACACTTGTGATGCATACTATGAAAAGTGACATGACAATATATTTTTTGTAAAAATAGCTGTTTTGAAAAAAAAAAAAATACATTTTAGTATACGCTCTTATCCAGAGCAACTTACAGTTAGTGAGTGCATACATTATTTTACATTTTTTTCATACTGGCCCCCCGTGGGAATCGAACCCACAACCCTGGCGTTGCAAACGCCATGCTCTACCAACCGAGCTACATCCCTGCCGGCCATTCCCTCCCCTACCCTGGACCAATTGTGGGTCTCCCGGTCGCGGCCGGCTATGACAGAGCCTGGATTCGAACCAGGATCTCTAGTGGCACAGCTACTAGTGGCACAGACCCCTGCGCCACTCGGGAGACGAGTTTTTACTCTGAAGGTTACAACCATGTAGGACTAAGTTCTCTGAAAGTTCAATCAAATGCACCATATCCAAACATTTTGGGAATTGTAATGATTTTTAAATGTTTTCAAACGATTGTAATTTTTTCTGTATTTGGTAGATGTGTTTTTGTAGCATTCAGATTGTTAATGCTCGGTCTCTCAACCATGGAGCTACAGTGGCAGCGTCAAGTGACATTGAGCTGTATTGTAGGATTGAGCTCTCATTCAGTCCCCTCATCTCTCACTCATTCTGCCTGTGGGGTAATAGGAATATACTATAGCACTGGTGATGAAGCCCAGCCTGTTCTTTTCTCTGATTGGCTTATTCTCAAAGTGACATATACAGTGGGGAGAACAAGTATTTGATACACTGCTGATTTTGCAGGTTTTCCTACTTACAAAGCATGTAGAGGTCTGTAAGTTTTTTATTATAGGTACACTTCAAACTGTGAGAGACGGAATCTAAAACAAAAATCCAGAAAAATCACATTATATGATTTTTAAGTAATTCATTTGCATTTTAATGGCATGACATAAGTATTTGATCACCTACAACACACCAGTAAGAATTCCGGCTCTCACAGACCTGTTAGTTTTTCTTTAAGAAGCCCTCCTGTTCCTCCACTCATTACCTGTATTAACTGCACCTGTTTGAACTCGTTACCTGTATAAAAGACACCTGTCCACACACTCAATCAAACAGACTCCAACTCTCTCCACAATGGCCAAGACCAGAGAGCTGTGTAAGGACATCAGGGATACAATTGTAGACCCTGCACAAGGCTGGGATGTGCTACAGGACAATAGGCAAGCAGCTTGGTGAGAAGGCAACAACTGGTTGGCGCAATTATTAGAAAATGAAGAAGTTCAAGATGGACGGTCAATCACCCTCGGTTCTGGGGCTTCCATGCAGATCTCACCTCGTGGGTGTTTTGCCAATGACCATCTGGATGATCCAGAGGAGGAATGGGAGAATGTCATGTGGTCTGATGAGACAAAAATAGAGCTATTTTTTTGGTCTAAACTCCACTCGCCGTGTTTGGAGGAAGAAGAAGGATGAGTACAACCCCCAGAACACTATCCCAACCGTGAAGCATGGAGGTGGAAACATCATTCTTTGGGGATGCTTTTCTGCAAATGGGACCAGGACGACTATGCACACGTATTGAGGGGAGGATGGATGGGGCCCATGTTATCGCGAGATCTTGGCCAACAAACCTCCTTCCCTCAGTAAGTAGCATTGAAGATTGGGTCGTGGCTGGGTCTTCCAGCATGACAACGACCCGAAAAACACACAGCCAGGGCAACTAAGGAGTGGCTCCGTAAGAACCATCTCAAGGTCCTGGAGTGGCCTAGCCAGTCTCCAGACCTGAAACCCAATAGAAAATCTTTGGAGGGAGCTGAAAGTCCGTATTGCCCAGCGACAGCCCCCCCGAAACCTGAAGGAATCTGGAGAAGTGTCTGTATGGAGGAGTGGGCCAAAATCCCTGCTGCAGTGTGTGGGCAAACCTGGTCAAGACCTACAGGAAACGTTTATGATCTCTGTAATTGCAAACAAAGGTTTCTGTACCAAAATATTAAGTTCTGCTTTTCTGATGTATCGAATACTTATGTCATGCAATAAAATGCAAATTAATAACTTAAAAATCATAAAATGTGATTTTCTGGATTTTTCGTTTTTTTTAGATTCCGTCTCTCACAGTTGAAGTGTACCTATGATAATAATTACAGACCTCTACATGCTTTGTAAGTAGGAAAACCTGCAAAATCGGCAGTGTATCAAATACTTGTTCTCCCCACTGTAAATCCAGCAGTGATTACACAATGCCTCCACCCACTTTCGCTCGCTCTCTCTCTCTTCTCTCCCCCCATGGCTGTATTCACTCTGGTTTTTGTCTGTGCACCAGTGACAGTATCAGTGCGACATAGGAGGAGAGGAGTAACTCAGCCACACATCTCACCCCCTGCATAAATGCACACAGTCAAGCCAGATCTTCGAGGAAGAATCTCGTTTAGGACATGATCAGCACAGTATTTAAGGACAAAATTCCTGTGGCACTGTGTAAATTGAAAGGAATGCTCAACTACTTTTTGTTCAATTTTTTTCCTTTTTCAGATCTTTGCATTCTTAGTGGATTCTACTGCTGCTTTTGTTGGCGTGTTTTGGTTTACATGCGGCTTTGATGTTTAAACCGATGCCCAAAAGGAAAAGAAGGAGGGGGCGCGCATGACATTTGGCCACAGCACTGGGTTAGAATGGTGTCGGGACCCAGAAGCCCCTCCCCCTTCTGGCAACCTCTAAAACTTTTCCCTATTCACGCTCACCTGTGGTCCGTCGAGCCCCCAAAGGGAACGACCACGCGACCAAGTATGAGAAACCCCAAATTTTCAAGGTAGCCCCTGACTCTCCCTGCTCCGTTTCTTACTTTTCTTATCTGCTGTCCCTTTTCACTCCTTTTGTGGTTATGTAACTTTTAAAGTTTTTGTTTGGGCGTATTTATTTTTTGGAATTGCAGAGGGGGAAAATTGGCTTTTGTAAAAAAAAAAAAAAAGAATTCTTGAGGGGCTCCGTATAGCACTTTTGAGAGTCATTGATGGAAAAGGGGGGTTTGCGTAGTCCTCACAACTGATATGAGTCTGACTGGCTACCCCCCCCCCTTCGTGGGAGTTCATATAAACGGGAAAGGGGGCGAGTCAAAGCTACCTGACAACACAACACAGCCCTTATCCCATTTGCCCACCAAACGTTTGGGGGATCAGCCTATTTTTCAAAACCACCCCTCTTCCCCGTCAAACAACCACCATCTTCCCCAAAAATACTCCACCAAAGCCAGTTATTATTTACTAGAGCAGAACATAAGTGAAAATCTGAAATTTTGCGACCCTTTTTTCCCAAAAATGCAATAAATTTAAATGGATTAATATTTTTATTCATAAAAAGCACAAAAAGTGTCTTTTAAAAAGTTATCCTTTTAAACCCAATCATTTTTTTTTTTTGGATATTTTTTTTTTAAACCAAAGGGCAAAACCCCCGTCATTAGGTTCTCTCTTTGTTTTTGTTTTGGGCTTACATATCTCTGTCTTTCCCAAAAAACCCCTATCCTCCCTTTCCCTTTCCCCAAAAAAAATCTAAAAAAAAAAGGGGTCTGATTTTTTTTTGGGAACATATATCTCCTCGAATCTTTGATCCCACAATGTTTTTCACTGGAGATAAATTTTGACCTTTTCTGATGTGGCCCTTTTAGATATCAGTAAACCCGGGCTTGTGTCACAGGGTAAAACACACCCCCACAAAAAACCCCAAACAAAAAAAAACACCACACCACCCCTCTACCTCCCCCCCAAATTAAGGCCTGCCAGTCTGTTTTCTAGCCGGTTATCTCTCTCAGGGGGAAAATTTCCCCCAAATTTGCTCCTTCAGGCCAGGGAAAGTCGTCCATTACCTCCATCCGAAAAAAGGTGACCTGTTGCCCTCCTCTCTTCTCCCCCTGGGTGCACACCTTCCGGGGGACCCCACTGGGTGAATATTGTGCCAATTTCATGTGGGGCCTCATCGCCAGGATTTAATGGGCAGGAAAAGGGGGGGGGGGAAGAAAACTTTTTATCTTGTTTTGTGTTTTGTTTTTACCAGCTATTTTTGAACCGGGTTCGGGGAGACTCATACCCAGCACCATCCCAGTGTCTACGGGCGTGCTAAATTCACTCTGGAAATCTCCCCAAGAGTTCAGAGCACTCTTTTGAGCTTTCCGAGCGTGAAAATTAATTCGAATTTTTTGTTGATAGCAGGTCCCAGTAAACATTGGCTAAAAAAAAATTGAAATGGCCATAAGTTACTCCCAACCCTTTTTAAAAACATGAAAAATAATCAAACCCAGCTCTGCAAAAAATAAAAGGTCAGTAACTGTTCTCACTTTAATTTGTCTTTAAAGTACTAGAAAAGCTAGTAAATGTTAGTTGGGTGCTTGCCCTTGCCCCCTTAAAAAACCCAAACGGGCACCAAAACATCAAAATAAAAAAAAAATAAAAAAAAATTTTGGAAGAAAAATTTATTTTTTTTCTAGAAATAGGGTGCTTTAAAAAAAAAAGCAGTTTTTACCTAGCTCGGTGGAAAACCCTAAACCCTGAGTTAACCAACCCTGTGAGGGGTTAGGCAACTAGGTGTAATATAAACACAATAGAAAAGAGGAAGTTTATGATTAGGGCCTGTAAACAAAAAGGGAGTACGGGGAGATTTAGGGGTCTTTAGCGGTCCCCCCAAACCTTTGATAAGGATGCAGTGATGATATCAAAAAAAGGGCACTTGGTAGAGGGCACCCAAAAGGTTTAAGATATACCCGCTCACTTGATAATAATATACCAAAAATCAAGACAAAAAAAAGGTTACGAATAATTCTTCCCTACTTCTTAGAGAAAGCAAGATCTGTTGTCAAAAAACCCAACTTTTTTAAATCGTAGCTTTTTAAAACCAGCTCACTATATGTTTAAAAAAACGTAAAAATCCATATCAATCCAAATGTTAAGTTTTATATCGGGAAACATTTTAAATTGGGAAAAATTTTTTACTATTTTAAAGAAAGGGTTTAAATGGGCAAGGGTTCCGCATCTAAAAATCACTGTATTTTTTACACAGCCAGATAACATTTGGGGGCAATAGCATAAAGGGTCACCCGCATATAGATGAAGTTTTACTTTTTTTAACAGTTTAACCAATGGTTTTATTATAAATTGGGTAAGACAGTCCCAAAATCGCCCCCTGGGTACCCCTTTATATACTTCAAAAAAATGCATTCCCTATCAATCACAGGCCTGAGTTCGTCACTAAAAATCAAAAAACCATAAACGGCTAGGCCAGAGGAAAACTTTTCAAAAGTTTTGACGGGCCCCACAAACAAAGCAGCACATTTCATTTTAGTGTGAAAAACGATTGACAAATATTACAACTATATTGGTTGCTGAATGTGTTATCCCAGGCCTAAACCCTGTTTGGGTTTACTTTTCAAAATTAAATTTATCAGATAAAAAAAAGCAAAGTTGTATTTTACCAATGATTAAAGAATTTAGCTAGAAAAGGAGCCTTGAAATGGGGAAAATTATTAAGATCACTACTACCCCTGCCCTTATGGAGAGCAGCAAAATAGTTTTCCATATTTTTGGGAAATATTCCTGATAACAATTTTAAAAAAAATTTGGTGTATTGAGCAAAAATGTGGGCGCTGCACACTTAAGCAGACCAGGACCCAAAAGGTGGGGCCCATTGGATTTCTTGTCTATTGCTTAAAAGCCGGACTTTTTTTTCTGAAAATCCCCAAAAAGAAAAGCTTTGAATCATTTCTCTATCATTCGAAAGTGCCCCTTACACACCACCCCAATGTCATTGTGAATAGGTTTTGGGTCAGAAAAGGGGATCACCCTCTGCCAGAGTGCCCAGTGGCATTCGAATGCTGCAAATGAAAAACCTTGTTTTACAACAATAATCTGACAACGCCCTGTATTTACAACGCCAGAGCGCACATGACATCCGAGTGAATTGAAAAATGCACCCCAATGGGAAAATTGCTTTTCTTGATCTCGGGTTAAAAAGATAAGAAAAAATCCAAAAAGTAAAAAAAAGTGTTTTTAAAAACCTGAAACGGTTTTCCAGCCATGGGGGAGGGTATTTTCTTCTCCCCAACTCCCCGAAAATCGTGTAAAATCACGTTTTTATTTTTGATGTACGGGAAAAACATTAAAACTTTATATTTTAATAAAAAACGTAAATTCCCATTTTCACAAGACACTGGTTTTTTTTGAGATAGATGAGGTTAAAAAGTGGTGAATTGCCAAAAAATGCAGAAATAGCCTGTTAATTTTTTAAAAGGGGGAAACTGCACCCGCTATTTGCCTCTTTTTTTTTGGTTTTGCCCCTAAAGAAATTCTGGGGCCCCAGACAAAAGCAAAGGGTTTTGGTTTTGGGGGTGTGGTTTTGATTGGGTGTTTTTTTGGGGTTGTCCTTGCCCCCCAAGACCACCCTCTGTCAAAACCCTTGCCCGCAGCGGGGAAAAAAAAACCCTTTTGAAATGTTATCACATGTTTGAATTTTTTGTATTGTTAAGGTATAGAACAAGCGGCCCGCACACTTTTAAAAGCTCCCATTCACCGTTTAGACAACATTTCGATCCGAAACGGATCTTCTAAAGTCAAAAAAAACAAACTGATGCTCACACCCCCAAAATATACACATTTTCACCTCACAGCCCTTTGGGGACATGAGCGTGTGGGGCAAAACAATTGTTGTATCTATAATAATTAAATAACAATGAGGGTAGTAGTTCCAAAAATAGGACTATTCATGTAAGAAAGGGTTGTATAAAACTTGGTTAGACCTTTTGGAAAAAGGTACAAAAAGGTGAACCAAATAAAATTCCTTCTAAATAATGATTATCATTATTGAAGGGTTTCATGGCTTAGATAGAAGCGCTCGCATCATTTAGCTTCCAATACTGTGATTTTTAAAGGGTACTTTGGGGGTGTGGCGAAAGTGCACGCCAAATCCAAAAGTGTAGCTAATGTAAAAAAAAGGGAGAATATCGGGATGAAAAAGGGGACTGATCTGGCTTCAGACCCCAAAACCATTCCTGGGTAGGGGGACACTTTACCCACCCCCCTCTCTGGGGGAAATTTGTGTAAAGGTGTCTCCTAAAGCCTTTGCAATAAATGCCATAATCCAGTTGCACATTTTGTTTACACTTGGGAATGCATTTTCAAGTTGCAATATTTAGAGGGAAAAAACATTGATAAACTAGCCTACTTTTTTTGTCTATTTGCTGAATGAAAAATAAAGGAAACCCATTTAAAAGTTTTTACGGAGTTACGTTCATAAAGGAATCAATAAATTGAAATAATTCATTAGGTCCTAATCTATGATTTCACTGTTTTTGGAAAAAAGAATGCATATGTTGGTCACAGAAAATTTAAAAAAAGTGGGGGCGGGGTGGGAAAACCGTCGTATCTGTTGTGCCCAAATTTTGCCTATGCAGGCGACACATCCCTTCACCTAATTTTGATCGGCGTTGATTGTGACCTGTAATTTTGTCCCACCCCTCTTAAATGGCTGTGCGAAGTTGCTAGATTTTGGGGGGAACTGGAAAAACCCGCTGTCTCTGTCAAACCCAGAGCACCCCCAAACATGCTCAATGGGTGACATGTCGGGTGAGAATGCAGGACAGGGAAAGAACTGGACTTTTAGTTCCGGGAATTGTGTACAACCCTTGCAAAGGGGGCCGTGCATTATCATGCTGAAACTAGGGGAGGGCGGGGGATAAAGGCACAAAAGGGGCCTCAGGATCCGTCACGTATCCTGTAAATTAATTGCCATCAAAAAAAAGCAATTGTGTTCGTTGTCCGTATTTATGCCTCCCCATACCAAAATCCCACCGCCACCATGGGACCTTTCACAACATTGACCGCAAACCGTCGCCCACACAACGCCATCAGGGTTCTGCAATCTCCCGTAAAATTAAAAACGGGATTATCTTGTAAAGTAACTTTCCACGTGCGGGGGCCATCGAAGGTGAGCTTTTTCCCACAGATCGGTTACACGCCACTGCAGTCGGGTTTAGACCCTGGTGAGGACGACGAACACGCAAAACTTCCTGGTGCTTTCGACAGTTTGTGCAGAAATTTTTTGGGTTGTCCCAAACCCCAGTTTCACAGCTGTCCGGGGGGCGGGTCTCTACGAGTAAATTTTTAGTGATGGGTGATAAATCACGCTTCCCCATTGACAGTCCGGGGACGTCTGGGTTTGGCGGATCCCGGGAGAACACTACTCCCCAATGCTAGTGTCAACTTAACTTTTGGGGGAGGGGGAAAATAATGGTCGGGCTTTTTTTTCATGGTTGGCTGGGCCCCCTTGTCCATAAAGGGAAACTTAACGTACAGATACATTACGTTTTAGACGATTCTGTCTTCCAATTTTTGGGTAACTGTTTGGGAAGTGCCTTTCCTTTTTTAGCTGAAAACCCCCCGTCACAAGCAAGGTCCTACAAAAATGGTTTGTCAATCTGGGGGGAAGAACTTGATGCCTGCACGGGAGCCCTGCCTCAACCCCTTGAACAACTTTGGGGATGATTGAAACGGGCCCAGGTCAAATCCCCCAACATAAACATTAAAACAGGAATTGTGTGATGGGGGGGGATGCAGGGCTGTGTTTCCAAAAAAATAACAAAAAGTGTTCTGCTTCAGTTCCTCATTGAAAACGTAGAAAAAATAAAAAAACACCTTATATTTAAAACTTTTTCCCTTTTTAATAAAAAGTGCTTTGAATTTAATTAAAAAGTGACCAGTTTTGAGACACCAGTTAGCCCTCTCACCAACCTTGTTCATTTTTATCCCACCTACCCCAAAATGTAATGAATTTTATTTTTTAAAAAATTATCTAGTATTTTTTCAGTTTTTCTTAAGACGAAGCTGTGAAAAGAACGTAAATGTAAAATGCAATAAAATAAAGTGAGTGTTTGGATTTTTGAATCAGGGAACTGTAGTGTCACACCTTTTGGTTGATAATTTTTCCCCCATAATCCCCATGCTTTTTCCATCACAAGGGTCTGCATATGTTTTTTATATTTCTTCTTTTAAAACTATTTTTTTGGGCCCCCTACCCCTATGGGCCCAAAATTTCCACAAGTGAAGTTAAGTTGTATTAAAAAATTATTGGCTGTAGGCTGGGTTTTATTGAAAAAGGGGCAACCTATTTGAAAACTAGCTCCGTTTTAAAATTTTATCATGGGCAATCGTAGACACAGGTTGGGTAGGATGCGTCTTCTTTTGGACACCCCCCCAAAAAAAATGGGAGGGTCCTCTTCAGCAACAACTCCCCAACAAATCCCCTTTTTGGTGGGCGGGGCTTAAAATGCAAGCAGGAATTGTGCTCATGTTTAGCTGGGGTAACAAGGGGCTACGGCAGTGAATCACGGTAAAGCCCATTAATTTCTGACTCCGGAACCTTTACAACTTTGGGGACATTGGCACTTTGTGGGGGCAACCCTCTGTCTAGAGAAAATCTTTTCAAGGGGTAATAGGAACAACACCAAAGTTTGTGTAAATTTTAAATGAAAAAAGTTTGTCATATAACATGTGGGGCATTTGGGTCTAAAGGGGTAAAAGGTGGTCATTATTTTTTCCCTATCCCTTTTTTTTCACCCTTCCCCTTAAGATGCCAAATCATTCAGAGCCATTTCCCACACCTTGCACCGAAAAGAAGCTGCATCACGATTTCAGCGGCGTCTGGGGCTTTGTTTTCCTGTGTTCTTTAGGGCCCAACACAAATACACCCCGTTATAGTCTTTATCTCAAGTTGGCGGGATGTGAAGTGAATTCACTATTGCCATACTTGGGCCGGCAAAGTGGCGTAACACCTAAGCTTTAAAAATTTAAAATTTAATCAAATGGGCCCAACGTGAAAGTTGGCAATAAAATGTTTATTTTCGCACTCCCCCTTTGCCCTCCATAACAACAAAAAAACCCCACGCTTAACCTTTATTTTCGTAGGCAAAATCAGGGGCGAGGCAATCTCATTTTTTCTATTCTCTTTTAAGAGTGCTCAAGCTGCACCACGGCCTTTTTGGCACCCAAAACGGAATTGACATCATGCTTTTTTTTAAATCCCATTTAAAGGGAAAAAAAAAAATTTGATCAGAGATCTCACAGCAACTTAAGAAAGGGTTTGCATGAATGAGGGATTTTTCCCTTGTACTTTTTTTTGATTTGAAGTATTTTTTCTTAACTAATGTGAAATTTGCTTCTGCCTTGTAATCAGGGCTCCCTTGCAAAGGGGGGTCTCAAGGGGACCCCCCTGCAATAAAAGGTTAAAATAAAAAAATACAATCTCCCCCTTTGGGAAAAAGCATCAGATTGGCTAACATTGAGGACAGTCTTAGGCTTGTAACAAAAGATTTTTTTATTCGCCCACTAAAAAAACTGTAAGGGTCCCCGGAGAAGAGGGCTGAGTTTAAGCCCTCTAACCTTTTGTACTATTAGTTTTTTTTTCCGCGTTTTTGTAATTTATTCTGTACAAATTTTCTCCATCGTCCTTAAACCCAAAAAATTTTCTGGTAAGAAGGTTTCCACAGAACCCACAAGGCCCAAACCCCCGTCTTCGCATGAGAAGAGACGGAGATTCGGGACGTAGGTCGGGGTGCCTTTTAAAGGGACCCAGGCGAGCGGAAAACTGCCTCTTCCATAAACCCTTTAGCCTGTTCAATATTTAAATAAATTTGATGACCTAAGTTTAGGGTTTTATCCTAAAAGGACTTAAAAACTTAATTTAATTATTTTTTCCCCGGTCGGGGGAAACGACGACGGACAACATACACAAAGGGGTTTTAACGTCATCGGCAGGATAGAACGCTCCTCCGGTAAGAAAGGGGGTTGGCGGTGTTTTTTGTAAAAAACCGCTGGTGCAAAATTAAATACTAAAAAGTCTTGAGGTTTTGCTCCCTGGGGGTGAGTATAGTAGACACCTTTTTTCCAAGAGAGTTTCATCTAATTTTTAATAGCTGTCATTTCCCACACAAAAAAAATGCTGCTTTAAGACTGCACGGGAATGAGCTGTAAAAAGCCAAAAGTGAAGAAAACCTTTCCAGAGGCAACCCCCCAAGTGGCCGGGGACTTTAATGGGGGAAATTTAAAATCTTTACCAATTTTCTCCCAAATTTAAAATTAAACCAGGGGAAAAAAAAATTCTAACCCCCTTTTACCCACCACAGAGACGCATCAAAGCTCTCCCTCACCCTCCATTTGGCAATCTGCCCAAAACTCTTTTCCCCTGATTCCTGCTTAAAAGCAAAAAAAAAGCGGGGAAGCACCAGTGACCGTTAAAAAAAAAGTGGTCAGATGACGCAAAAAAAAAAAAATTAAGTACGGGGACTGTTTTGCTAGAAAGACGGGAAACTGTTCCGGGTTTTCAGATAGCTTTGGGGATACCCACATCATCACGGGCTTCTCAAAAATGCATTGATGCGTTGTCCCACAGTGCCCGTATTTTCCCTCCCCCAACCAGAAGCCTGGATTAAGGCAATATCCGACTGAGCAAAAGGGTAGAGCTCCCCGTTTTTAAAGGACGGTTTCAAAACCCGGGACATTAAAGAAATCCTTTTTCCCCTCCGCGAACCATCAAACGGAAAAGAGTCATACAGACAAATTGATCGTACTACAGGGCTCTGGCTGCGGATGGGCAGGGCTTGAAACTATTAAAAAGCTACAAACTGACTAAAAAGAAAAGCACAGTCGCGAGCTGCCCAGTACACAGATTTCCCAAGGCTAAACCCACTTCTATTCGCTTCGGGAAGAAACATGAAGCAGCATGAGAGCCAGCTTTTTCCGGGAGACTATGTATCACACTCCCCGTAGCAATGTGAGTAAGACTTTTAAGCAGGTAAACATTCACAAACAGTTACCGGGCTTCTCCGACAGGGTTGCCCAACGGGGCAATCTTTTCACTGACATTTTCAACATGTCCCTGCTGAGCGTATCCCAAACATGTTTCAAGAAACCCACCATATCCCCGTCCCCAAAAGGCACTAAAAAACCTCCCAAAAATGACTAGACCCTAGCACGACGTCTGTAGCCTAGTGCTTTGAAATCGGGTCATGGCTCACATAAACCCCATTACCCCAAAACCTAGACCCATCCAATTTGCATACCGCCCCAACGACCACGATTGCAACTCTATTGCACCCCACCCCCTTCCCCACCTGGACAAGAGGAACCCCTACGTGAGATGCTATTCATTGACTAAGCTCAGCATTCAAACCTAGTGCCCTAAAAGCTCATCCTAAGCTAAGGATCCGGACAAAACACCCCCCTCTGCAAGGATCCTGGACTCCTGACGGCCGCCCCGGGTGGAACTGTGGGTAACAACCATTCCACACTGTCCTCAAACGGGGGCCCCTAAAGGGTGCGTGCTCACCCCCTTCTGTACACTAACCAGGGCCGGGCACGATTCCAACACCATCTTTAAGTTTGCTGACGAACAACAGTGGTAGCCGAAAACCGAAAACGATGAGACCAGAAGGGGAGGAGGTAAAAAGACCTGGCGGTGGTGCCAGGATACACCTCTCTCTAAACGTGCAAGGAGTGTTTGTGGACTACGGGAAAAAAGGGGAACTGAGCCCCCCATTTATCGAGGGGCTGTATGGAAATTTTTAGGCTTCAAGTTCCTTGGTGCCACATCCCAACAAACTATCATGGCCCAAACACACCAAAGAATTTTAAAGAGGGCACGACAAGCCTATTCCCCTCAGGATGAAAAGATTTGGCAGGGGTCCTCAGCCCTCAAAAAATAACGCTGCACCAAAAGAGCATCCTGAGGGTTTGCATCACCGCCGGGGTAGGCAACTGCTCCCCTCCGCCCGCAAGGCACTACGAGGTAGTGCGTACCCCCCAGTAAATAGGGGCCAAGTTTCCCTGCCATCCAGGACCCTCTATACCAGGCGGTGTCGGGGAAAGGCCCTCAAATTGCAAAGACCCACCACCCTAGTCATAGACTGTTCTCTTGCTACCACCGGCCACATACCGAGTGCCGGGTCTGGGTCAAAATTCTAAAACGCTTTACCCCAAACCATAAGACTCCTGAACACAAATCATGGTTACCTAAACTATTTGCACTCCCCCCCCCCAACCCCCCCCCCCATCTTTTACGCTGCTGTACCTTTAAATTTTTTTATGCTAGCCTTTTAACTCTACCCAATTAATTTACCTCAACTACCCAACAGCCCCTGCACTTTGACTCTGCACCGGCCCCCCCCCTTAAATTATAGCCTCCCTACTGTTTTTTTATTTACTTTGCTCTTTTTTTTAAACACTTTTTTTTTGTTGTTATTTTTTACTTTTTTTTAAAAAATAAATGCATTGTTGGTTAAAGGCTTAAGTGTATTTCACGTAATGTCTATACCTTTGTATTTTATAAAATTTGATTTGTTTTGATACTCCCTGCCATTAATTGTGAAATGAGACCTAATAAAGGGTTTAAAATTAAAATTTATACAGCATTTTTGCTAGTCCCTCTTTTTTTTCTCCCAGATTGGGGTTTAAATGTCCAAAAGCGTTTCCAAAATGGTGCCAAACGACGCACCTGCCCCTAAACATGTCAAAAAAAGTATCGTTGTACCTCACGACCCTGGTGAAAGCCCACAACCCCAAGCGACCCAGGTGGTGACAGTCATACAAGAGTTTGAGTCTAGAGGTTGGCAGTAAACCGACCACTTTGATGTTTTTTTTGCTAGGGTTGTTAGGTTTCAGACTCCCCCATTAACAATTTTCATTTTACTTTGTTCAATTTTCCGAGCACCTACAAAAATGGAGAGGTATAAATTTGCACGGGTGTTAGTTTGATAAAATGTAAACCCTTTTAAATTGTCATTGTCTTTCTCTCCACTACCTTCTTTTCGTGGGTGTTCAGTCTGGGGGCCTGACAAAATCTCAGGTTCATACTGATTGAAAGGGGGAAGTTTGGCTTTTGACAAGGAAAGGGTTTTTTTTCTTTGCCAGTATTAAATTCAGTTACGCTTTCTGGGGGGGGGGCAGTCGGGGGTATAAATTGGGACTTAGTCCTTGAAAATGCTGTCCATGGCCTATTGTTGATATGCTGCAAGATTGCGGAAACTATTTGGAAAAAAATGATTTCTTTGGTTCTTTAATTACTTGTTTATTTTTTAAGGGCGTTATAAAGAAAGGGCCCAATCAAGTGCAACAGTTTACCTTCTCAAACCGGGCTGACGTAAAAAACTATGTAATTCTAAGACCCCTTTTTTCATAGGGATCTTGAAACCTTTTTGGGGCACTTAAAATTGCCCTCCCCCCACTATAGGAAGTAAATTCCTCCCTCTGTTCCCAATAGATGGTGAAAGGCAGACATTTTGTGAATTGTATGAAGACATAAACAAATCACGGCGCACTAAAACTGACTTGGGGATCTACCTTTTTCCTCTTACACTACGACCCTACCCAAGGTTCAGGAGGCAGCAAGTTAGTCCTAACTTAGCAGATTTGGATATTTCTGTTTGATTTTTTTTTATTGGGTTGGTAAGGTTCCTGTCTAAGACGCTGACGGTGTGCGTTTGTCGGGGTTCTAGAGATCACGATCCCCAAAAAGCGGGTTGGGGGCCCATCATGAACTTGAAGCTGCTGCCACCCGCACCTGTGAACACGTGTTTCTCAGGCCCACTTAAAAAGGTGGAAGATTCGGAGTTAAATTTTGGTAAACAGTGCCCAGTCTTTAGAAAGACAATGATTAGTTTTAAAAGTCTTTAACAATTTTTTTTAAATCGGAAGGGCTTGATTTCATAAATATTTGCGCCCTAAAGCAATACTTTTGGGGGACACCATTGGGGGGTTAAAAAAGTTTTTGGGCCCAAATTAAAAAAAAGCTAATTTTGTATTTCCACACCCCTTTGCAAAGAGCTGGAGGGAGTAGCGTTTTAAAAAAATATACTGTAGCTACTTAATTGTTTTAAAACCCAGTTTTTTCTAATATTTGAGGCAGTTTTGACCTTTCTTCGAAGTAGCCTTGGCAAAACTCACCAAAAACAGTGGGGGCAATTATTTTTTACAGATTGAAAACCCGAGACTATTTCTCATGTTCTATTTTTTTCAAATTTTTTCATTGTCCGGAGCCAAAAAGCCATTTGCGCTAGCCTACGCGGGGCGCATTGTGCGTAGTAATGTTTTAAAAAATAAAAAGTAAAATAGCTAAAATTTTTGACTGTTACCTCAAATTCATTATTTTTAACGTTTTTTTTGCACCTAGGGCCCACTGGTTGTATAATTTGGGCTTTTATCGTCCTACAACTGTCCCCGAGCGTTTGGGGGTATTTTTTTTCGACAGGGTGACCCAAAAGAATAGGTCAATTTCTAATTGGGGGAATTTGCTAAATTACTAAATTTTTAAAAGCCTATATTTCCTACTCCTGTCTATACAGAAAAAAAATAAAAACATTCAAAATAATACTAAATCATGATTTGGCCCCAGGATCATAGTTCCCCTAACCTTAAAAATAAAAAAAAAATTTTGGATTTTTTAAAAAATTGCCTCAGTCGAAGGGAAAAGGGAGCGGCGGCAAAAACCCAAAAAGATTATTTTGATTTTCCCACGTCCCGTGAAAGAGAGGCCCCGCCCGGGATATTAAAAAATTCTAAATTTATAGCAAAACATAGGGTTGGGAAAACAAATGGCTATTGCTGTAAAGAAAGACAATGAAAACTAACTTTTTAAATGTTCAACTTAATTGGCGAACAACATAAGCCTATCTTTTTGGGACCACGGAGAGCATCGGGCCCACGGAGCTCCCCCATAAGAAATGCGCACTGCGATTTCACACTCCTTGTTGGGTCGTCCCCACATAAAAGTTGTTTTTGGACAAAAATTTCCTCCCCAGTTTTTGATGGACGTCATATTCTTTTGTGTCTCCCCTTATGTAGGCCGTTATATGGACAATCCATTTTTTTTGTTCTTTGTCAGTTTTAGCAGATTGCTACCTGTAATTTGTCCTATTAAAAATTCTGGAGTTCCAGTCATATAAAAATGTAGTAATTGCATGAAATTTTTTTTCCCGTGCAAAAAAAGAAGAAATGTGTTGATTAGCCCCGGCCTCACATATCTCCTCGCCATGCATTGATTTTTTCTTTTTTTTTTCAAACATGATTGAGTAATGATGAGTAGATTGGGTAGTCAAACATATTCAAATGAGGGTATTTACAAAAGTCTGAAGGATGATGTGAAGCTTTTTTATAAAGGTGCATTTTTTTGGTAAAAATTTAAAATCCCCTTTGCCCATCATAGGGTAGTGATTTTGCTGTTCTTTCCGTCTTGTTGGCTAGGAAAATAAAAGTGGGCATTTATTCTAAAATCTCAAAGTGCGGGTAAGGAAAACACGTCGTTTCTCCTCGATTGCTGTTTTTAATATTAATTACCCTAATCGAAATGTGTTTATTTCATTTGAGCATTAAATTAAAATTTCGGCAAATTCCCCCGCCACATTTTCCCAAGGAATCCCTGGGATGCAGTATTTGCCCCTCGTTTTCCCGGGAAATCTAACAGCATCTTTTTCTCACGGAAAGATTGATTCCTGCCATGTCAAATGATTCGTTTGGGATTTTTAATAATATAATGAATAAAATAAATAAAATAAAATTTTTTTCCCTATAAATAATAAGTAAGATGTTCCAATTTAAGCTCCCAAAGCAGTCTCGCATCCCTTCACTTTTTTTATCTTGCCATTGGAACTAAAATTTAATCCCCCCTTCACCATCGTCATTAGATTATTTAATAATTCAAATTCAAACATAATTTAGGAAAAAAAAAGTTAGTTTGGGGAGCACCCCCGTTTGCTTTGGAAATTTGTCCCTTACTCGTTTTGCTGCCCAAAAAAGGCTACTCTGGCGAATTATGCTTTTTTTAATAATGTTGATCAAAGGGTGAACAATGTCGCAAGATCAATTTGATGTTTCTATATAACAGAACCGAATATAAAAGCAGGGGTAAGTACTGACGAGAAAACCACCTCAATTTTGAGATTTTAGGATGATTGGTGAATGGTTCATTTTTTTTCCCTGGGCCAAAAATCAACAGCGTGTGCCAATAGACAAAATATGTGCATTTTTTGAAAAAAAACACAGGTGCTACAGTTAAAATCTGCTCTAAAATTAGCTTTACTTCAGAATTCAAAGCAAACTTAGGCCTCATAACTAAGAAATCTAAATGCATATTCCCCGAACTGATAGAGATCAAAGGTTGGAGGATCTGATGATTTTTCACCGTAAAACTTGAAGAAAATTTTCTTTACAAATTTACGTGGAAATGTAAAAGAGGGTGACCACAAAATTTAGCCTAAAGAACGCATGCACAACGGATTCGGATCTTCAGTTCTGGGGGAAAAGGGTTTCCAAAGGGGGGGAGATGGGGGGGGTTTCCCCGCATCCACAGCCTTTGCCCTTTTTTTAAATACAAAAACAAATTTTTGTTGATTGTTAAGGAAGTTTTTTAGCACAAATACTTAGCAACAAGACAAAGCCTTTTTTTTTTTATTATAATTTTTGAGTTAAAATTTTTTTTCTAGGCGTGATACTTTTAAAATAGGGAATAATTTTTTATGGTAAAAACCATTGGGCTTTAATGAGATTCAATGGCCCCCAAAACCGGTTATTTTTTAGCGTTCTCTTCTTTGCCTGACCCTTTTTCCCGCTCCTCTCCAAAGGGGAACCCAAAATGAGAAAAAACCGGGGAAAGCGAAAACCTGGGAAATTTTTTTTGGGGGCCCCCCTCATGCGTGCCCCCCGACCTGGATCCATGCCGCTCAATACATCCCTACAAAACAGGGGGTGGAGACGCTCATAAGAACGAAGACTTCTTTTTGAAAGGGGGTAAACAATAAAATCTTAAATCTGAGTAAGCGATTTACTATCTTAGAAAGGAGGAAGTGACAATTTTTTTTGTATATTTTTTCCCCCTTTTAAAACAAATTGAAAATAATGAAGGAATTTGCGCCTTTTACATTTTCCTCCCACTCCCCGTAACCCTGTCTAAAGAGTGTCTGATGGGTTTGGATCACGTCCTTTGACTTTTCTTTTTCATGTTCCCCCCCCCCCCCCCCCCCCATTTCTTCGGGGGTAATTGTGGACCCCACTTCTTTGGTAGCTAGTATTTTTTTGTTTTCAGATATTGGGTCACACCAAAGAGATAGTTTGGAGAAACTCACTTATCTCTGACATTATAAAAATACTTTTACTACTTAAATGGGGAAGCATGGTGAACCCCATGGCAATTCCATGCCAAAAGGGTTTATCCTGATGATCCTCTATCTATCTAGGTCCCACTTACTCATTATGCTCTCTTGATCTTGTGATGGGGCTCTTGTTTTATGATGGGTTTTTTTCTTTAGTGAATCAAATAAAAGTACCCGGATTAAAAGAATACCATCGGTTAAAAATTTTTATTTTTTTTAACATTGTTTTTGATGTTCTTTTACACAAAAACAACTTTTTTAGGTGACTTTTGAAAGAGATCAGTGGGGTATTTATAAATTTCAGCCAGTAGTTCAAAGTACCTAGCGTCACAAGATAAGGGTGCCTGAAAAGTACTATGTCATATTGCTTGTGTCCCTGTACATCTGCACTGCATTTTCATTTTTAAGAGTACCCCAATTGGCCTCACTGCCCCCACTGAAAAAGCACCAATGTGAACAAATGATCCAGCCTCCCACTTTTACCCTTTCAGGCCCTTGTACTGATTTTGGGTTCAAAACCTTCCCATCAACATTTCCATCCGTTTTGGGTTTTTCGAAGTGTCCCTTTTTTTCCCCGGCCCCACTATGGCAAAAAGGGAAATAGAAAATTTCATTCCGAAGAAATGTGTGCTTTTTTCAGCTGTCTAAAAGTGAGTAGTAAAGGGATTTTCTTGATTCATATCAATGGTATTTGGACGTGGGAAAGTAGGGTTTTTTTTTCAACATTCTAAAATTTACGTTCAAAAGTGGGAATTTGTTGAGGTAAATCCCTTTCCCCTTAACGTGAATTTGGGAATTTTGGGGCACAAAAATGTTTTGTTTAAAAAATTTTTGTACCAATAGCTCAAGGTGCAAAGTTGAGTCCGTCTGGTTTGGGGCGAATCAAATTGACCATTATGGTTTCCTTGGGCCCCTTTTTATTAGGGTAACCTGATTGCTAATATAACATTTAATTTAAAAAAAGGGTTTAAATTGGGCAATGACAAGTGTTATTTTAATTAGTATGGGACCGATATGGAAAATTGATTCAGTTGCTTTTTTTGATTCGATAATCTGTTTGTATAAAAACTTTGCAAAATGCTGAATGTTTTCTTTTTTCCTGTTTCAAAAACCTTTCCAACGACCCTTTCCCCCTTGGGAAAAAGGTTCAAACAAACCCGCCTCTTGGGGGGTTTTTTGGGCCCCCATGGCCCCAGGGGTAAAATTGGTTTCCCGGGGGGTAGCATAAACCTACCTAACCGTTTGATTACTGGGAACCCATCACGTGGTGGCCCCCAGGAAATTAAGTATGCTTAGCCCGTGGGAAAAGGGCTGTGAGAGGGTTTTGTGAAGCGATCAGTCATGTATGCTTTTTGCATAAAGGGGTAAGTTAAAGGAAAATAAAACGTATCCGACATGCCTTTCTCATAGCTTCAAAAATTAGATTAAAAATCGAAAGATCAATATGGTGCCCCCACCATAATTTGATAATGTAGGGCCCCTTAAAAACTTATTTTGTCGATTCGTTCTTTTTTTTTTTTTTCCCAAATTGTGTTTTTTAGGTTTTAGTTTTTGTTTTTTTTTTTTTTCCGCTCAAAATCTTTTTGAAAAGACAAACCCAAATTGGGTGTTCAAGTCCACAACAAAGCTTACCACATCAGGAGCTACTTTGAGGGGCTGGAAAAAAAAAAATTTGATTTTTGGGGGGTAAAAAAAGGCCCCACAAGACACCATGTTTTTGGGTTTGCATAGGGTTTTGTAGCCTCGTGTTGCAGGTTTGCTTAACAATGGCCCCTGGATTGACAAATAATCATATAATTTTGCCAGTAGGCATCTTAGGGTACTTTTAGTTACCCCCATTTTAATGAGAAGGTTTTGGGAAAACTTCCATCTCTACCAGAAAAAACCCGTTATCATTGATCATCGTAAAGGTACACAAAATTTAACATACGCGCACACACACCCACAATGGGGGCATTCCCGTGCCGTTTCAGAAAATTGAGGGGAAAAAAATCAATGAGCATTTTTTTCATACTTGGCAAAAGATAAAATTTTTAAATAAGTCCAAAAACATTTTTTAACATTTTTTGAATTTGTTTTAATGTCTGTTTCCCCCTGATTCATTTCCCGTTCTCCCCGGAAGGCCCAAAAAAAAACCTGGGCCCCCTTCCTGAGCGGGGGCGGACTTGTGGATTTATGTTTTGGAAACCTTTCATAGGGCTGGGGCCCGTGTGGTTTATCAAAAAACTGGGAAATTTTTGATTTAATGGTACATTACAAAAGTACCTGTATTTTTTTCAAAAAAGCTAAATTTTTTTTTTCCTTGAGCAAAAAAATTTTTATCCAGCTGTACGCAGTGAGTAAAGAAAAGTACCAATACAAAAATGTTTTCCTACAAAATACCCAATAATTTAAAGGGAAACGTTTTTAGGCCCAAAAGCCTAATTAAAATGTTAACCTCTTAAGGATCTCCCTTTTTTTTAATTTCCCTAAAATGAATACCAAATTAAAAGCCTGTATCTCAGGGCGAACAAAGGGTATGCATTACTTGATACCATTTTAAAGAAAACACTTTTAAGTTTGTAAATGTGAATTAAAAGTAGAGAATATAAACAATCTCGTAAAAGATTACAAAAAAAAAAATGTTTTCTATTTTAATTTTTTTTACATCTTTTTAAAGCAAGAAAGGCCACAATATATTGCAGTTTGGGCAATTTTTGATTTTGGCCCCAATGGCAGCTGTGTGTTGCAAAAATTTCAGGGTTTATCCAGGAAACATTTTAATACTGGCTATTTTTTATCAAGTCTGCCCAAATGTGCCGAATTGGGGCAATTGAACATTTTCAAGGGCATAACTAAGAGAACATACATTTGTATTACCCTACTTTTTGTAGTTTACACACTTTTCCGGAAAGTCATACAAAGATGGGCATTAGTTTTAACTAATTTCACACATCTAATGGCCGGGGGGTGGGTGTGGGGCCCGAGACAGCAGGGGCAAAATGGCTAGAGCTTGGGACCGGGGTCAACGTTCCACGTTTATGCGAAAAACGGAGGGGATGGGCTTGCTAGCTACTTTTAACCCGTGCTGGCAGGATACGCAAAAGTGACTTTGCAAAGGAAAATCGGTGATTTCCCAGTCCTATACTTTGTAGCTATTGGGATAACTGGGTCTTAAAGGGCCAAACTGAGTTCTACTACATTTATAGACTTTTTTTAAAGGGAAGATACTCATTTTCAAAGGGTCTGCATCTCATGCTAGAGGGGTTCCCCTAAGAAAACCCCGGTTTGACCCCGGCTGTATCACACCCGGGCCGTGATTTGGAGTCCCATAGGGCGGGACCAAATTGGGAGCGTCATCGGGGTTTTGGGGGGTGGGCCTCATTGTAAAAAAAATTTTTTTTAATGACTTTCCCCAGTTCAATAAATATATATTTTTTTTTTGATTCTTGAAGAATAAAATTTTAATCCTCTGAACCCAGTTCAACTTTGACCCCCTCAACCCCCCAAAAATAAGCTTTTTTTACTCTTTTTTTTAGTAAACATGTAAATGTAAAAAAACCCGTATAGCCTCAAATAGTTAAAACTACAATTGTTGATAATGGATGGTCATCCTTTTCCATGCTCTTTCCTTTGTTTGAGAGTGGGAAACATTTCTCCCCCCATCCACACTTTTTACCGCTTTTTTCGAACTGCAGTTGCCCTTTAATGGCCCCGTTGAGAAGGGCCCCCTACGACTATGGGGATCAGTAATTTCCAAAAAGGGGGGGGAGGAAACGAGACCTCAGCCATTAGCGGTCAGTTTCTGGGGGGCTTTTTTCAAAGGCGAAAAGGGGGGCCCCCCCCAAAGGGAAAAAATTTTTTTTTCAATCAAATTATATCACGGAAAAGTAGTTATCGGTTCTAACTAGATGTCGATCTGCCATTTAAACTTCCCCAAAAAAAAAAGGAAAGTGTTTCAAAGCCCCGCCCCCTTTTGGGCGATTTATTATAAAAAATGCCCCAAACCTATGTTATGAAAATCAATTTTTTAAATACAAGGCTTTTTAAATCCTTGGGTTTCTAGGGGGCACAGCCTTTTTCTAGTAACTTTAAACCTGAAGTCTAAAAAAAAGCGGGTTTTCCCATCAATCACATACTACTCCCAAATGGGGAGCCTTCGTGACCTGATTTTCCTCCTTGAAAGGGGAATTCCTTTTTTTTTGCGCGAACAAATCGTTTGGGGGGACGAAAACATTAGGCCCCAGACCAATTTAATTTAAAGTTTTTTTACTAAGCAATTGACACCTGTCTAGGAACAAAACCCTCATGTGTTTTGAAGATTCGGGGGGGGGTTCATTGGGTTCAGGGGCCAGCCCCCCCTTGGGGGCCCCAGTGAGGACTCGGAAGTTTTATTTTTTTCCTCCTTTTTACAAAACGCCCCAAAATCGACATTGACAGGGGAAGGAAGGGGGGGGTTTTCAAACGGCCCTAAGCTTCACAGGGTGCGGCCTAAAGGGGATTTTCAAATCATTGTCTTTCAAAAAGAGCTTTTTTGAAAAGGCATGGAAGGAGACGATTTGGTTTAAATTACATTATTTCTTATATAGAGTGGAATCTACTATTTAATCTTTGTACGTAATGGTGCCATAAGTGTAAAAGAAACCATTTTAAATTCTAAAAGAGGGAAAAAAAAATTAAAAAACTTTTTGGAAAATTTACAAGACTTAATTTTAAAAATTGGAAATCCACCTTAAGAACCAATTTTAATTTTTTTTTTTTCTCTTTTTTAACTTTACTGGGGGATAACTATACCCATGTTATTGCTGAAACATCCCCTATGTTTAACAAAGTAACTTTAAAAAAAACTTTAGCTTCCTGTTTTTAAAAATAAGTTTTGACATCATGGGGAACTTGCATATACCTTATAATAACAACATCTGTTTCGCCAAAAAAAATTCTGTTTGGGCCTTCAGGGCTTCCCCCTTTCCGCCGGGGGGCCAGGGCCCAAAAGGAAACGTTTAAGGGGGAAAGAAGGGGTTTAAAGGGGTTCCCCTCGGATCCACCAAGGTTTCTTTTTGGATTGTTTTGCACCTTACCAAAAAGCATTTTAAAAGGACGCTTTTTTTTCCTGTGAGGTCTGTGCCCTGTGAATGCTACCCCCCTGGGGCAAAAAAAAGAACTTCTTTTAGGATTTTCAAGGGGTTCGTGGGGGACGGGGTTTTAAAGGCCGATACAACCCCAGGAACCTTTTAATTACTCTTTAAATTCAAACCCCATAAACTTTAAAACTGAATTTTCTAATTTCCCCCGGGTTAGTTTAAACAAGGGGCCGGGTTTTTAATGACCCAGTTTTCAAAGGGGGGAAAAAGCCCAAACCATTTTAAGGAATTGAAGGCTAAAACAAGAAGGAAGTTTCGACAATAAATTGGGCCCCCCTTCCGTCCCCCCTTTGTTTTTAACCAAAAAACAGCCCAAATGTTCACATATGTTGTTAAAATAGTTATTTTTTCATTTAAAAAAAAAAAAAAAATAAAATAATCTGTCTTTCCTTTTACAAATTATCATTGGCCGAATAGTTTTTCATATTTCAAATCTTAAATTTCCGAATAAAAGGTTTTTTTTTAAAAAAGATGCTGTGTTTCCTTTCTAAATTTACTTCTTCTGTTTTTACAAATGCTATCCTGTTCATTTTTAAACTATCAAGAGGGGGAAAAAAATGGAAGTCTATAAAATCTTTTTCCCAAAACTCATATGTTTTGTACCTTTGTTCCTGTTGCTTGTTTAATTATAGGTGAATTTTTCCAATTAACCATGAAAAAAAATTGAAAAGTTTTGGACCGAACGGAACAAAAACCAGGTGGATTTCGCTGATTTTTCTTTGTTTAGAAATGCCCTATTTTTAATGGTGGGTTTTTTGGGAAGTGAAAGAACACCCTTATTTTTTTACTGTATAATTATTGATTTTTGAAGAAATTTTGAATCTCAAAAAATTTCTGGTATGCTTTAGTTGGGCCCCCTTTTTATGTTTTCTCCATTTTTTAAAAGAAGGTCCCTAAATCATCAAAAAATTCCCCCCTGGAATTTTTTAGAGCCCCGGTTCAGAAGGGTTTTAATCACAAGCAAGCTAAAAACCCAGCAGCCCCTTTAGTAAAACTTGTTTTTTATCAATTGAAACAAAAAAAATTTTATTTGTCCACAAGTTTACTGTAGTGAAATGCGTGGGTTTAGCCCGACATTTGGAAAATTTCAATTCCAACAATCCCCAAAACACACAAAAAAAAAATATGGGGAAATTTAAAAAACATATATGGAAACAAGACAGAGGGATGGAAAAAATCGTAATATTAAGAAAGAATCGATAAACCATTGAGGTTTTGGGGGAGGAAAGCGCATAGACCCCAAGAAACCCTCCCCACGTCAAAAAATGGAGGTTGGGAAAAATTTGCTTTGGGGGTTTTTTCTAAAAGGGGGCAGGCAACTTCACCCATCAAAAGGAAGATGGATGGGGCCAGTACCGTCAAATCTTGGGGGAGAACCATCTTCCCCACCAGAGCTTTAAATGGGTCTGGATGAGATTCCGCATGACAATGACCCCAAAAAACAGGGGCCCAAAGGGAAAAAAGGAATGACTCAAGAAGAAGCACATTAAGGTCTGGAGGCCCAAACCAGTCTCCAGACCTTTAATCCCTAGAAACTGTGGAGGGACGAAGGTTCGAGGGTTTTTCCAAACGTCAGGCTGAAACCTTAATGATTGGGGGAAAATCGTAAAAGGAGGGGACAAATACCTCCCGAGATGGGGGGGGTGGAAACTAGTGGCCAACCACAAGAAAGTTACCTCTGGATTGCCCAAAAAGGGTTTTGCCCCCAATATAAGTTTTTTGAAAGGGGGCAAATACTTATTTCCCTCATTAAATGCAAAACAATTTATAATTTTTACATGCGTTTTTCTGGATTTTTGTTGTTATTCTTCTCTCACTGTTCAAATAAACCACCTTAAAATTTTAGACGATCTGTCTTTTTTTTTAGTGGCAAACTTTCAAAAAACAGCAGGGGATCAAAAACTTTTTTCCTCACTGTACATACTACATACATCCTTCGAAAGTCGGGGGTTATGGTAGAGTGGGCCCAACGGAAGCCACTCTCATAAAAGGACATGACACCCCTTGGAGTTTGCCCGAAGGCACCTAAAAATTCCCCAGAAAAATGGAAAACAAGAACTCTTTGGGCCCAATGCCAAGTTTCAAAGTCTGGAGGAAACCTGGCACCATCCCACGGGGAAGCGTGGTGGCACTCATCTTGGGGGTGGTTTTTTATCGGAGGGCTGGGAGACTATCGGATCGAGGCAAAAAAATGAGAAATGGAGCAAAGTACAGAGAGGGTCCTTTAGAAACCTGCTCCCAAACGCTCAGGGCCTCAACTGGGGGAATTCACCTTCCACTGGCAACGACCCAAGCACACGCCCAAGACAACGCAGGAGGGCTTTTGGGACAAGCTTGAATGTCCTTTATGGGCCAGCCAGCGCCCCGGCTTGAACCCATCAACATCTCTCAGAGCCCCTTAAATAGCTGTGCGCAATCTCCCCACCAAATGACAGAGCTTAAGGATCTGCAAAAAGAAAGGAGAAACTCCCCCCAAAAGGGGTGCCAAGCTTTAGCGTCAACCCAAAAGGGGCCCATCTGTAATCGCTGCAAGGTGCTTCACAAAGTTGATAAAAGGGCTGAATCTTATGTAAATGTTTTTTCTGTTTTTATTGTAAAACATTTGCTAAAAGTCTCAACCTTTTTTTGCTTTTTAGATTGATGAGGGGGGGAAAAAAAATGTAATACATTTGAATAAGGCTGTAACGTAAGAAAAATGGAAAGTCAAGGGCTGAATTTTTCCTAAGGCGCTGATAGAAAGGGGTTTTTCCAGATAGTCTTACATTTAAAAGTCAATTTAAAATGGAAAAAAATTTTTGTCGGATTGTGCAAGTCTCCAAAAAGACCTTGCAAGCTTTGCTCTGGAACCAAATAAGATTGATTCTGTTTTTCCAAGATGCAGAGAAAGATTTATCGGAAATCCATTTGCTGATATCGGATAACTCTGCACTGAGGCTTTGTTCTTATGGGACACCAGTAGAGCAAAGTCATCTGCATACAAAAACAATTGACAAGAGCAGGCTGATTTAGGTTAATAAAAACATTTGGGGTTGGGGAGACCGAAGGAAGGCATGGGTGTTGTTGTATGTCTCAGTCTTGGGCTGTGGACAAGAAAGCAGGTGGGTACTACAGGTGGATCTGCCAGTCACAGGCAGTTAGCCAGTCTTGTAAGGGGACCTTAAAGAGGAAAAGGTCCAGGCACAGTTTTTCTCTTTGCTCATGGAGTGAGGGCAGTGATAATGAATTTAGTGCATCCTTGTATCTGAGATATGCTGTGCCAAGGATGATTCGCCAAGCCTGCTTTTGGTTGCACTCAAGCTGGTCAGAGAGTGCCTGAGTTTAGGAACTGGTGCAGCATCCTTGAGGCAGGGGCAAATGTAGCCGGTAGATTGGTCAATACGCAAGTCCGAGGATGATATGGTTTCCTCTTTACGGGGGAAATGGAGAGATTAAATATCTATTTCTTCTCTTGGGGAAGTGCAAACTATTATTCTCAAATTCCAATAGCTTAGACATTGAACACTGATAGAACATTAATACATTAATTTAAAAAGGTGCTACTTAGAACCACAAAGGGTTCTTCGGCTTGTCCCTGTAGGAGAAACAGTTGTAAAAATGGCCTTACAACACATCCTGAGAAACATGTTAATGAGCCGCCTGACAACATCAGATATATATATATTTTTTTGTGGTCCTCTGTAGCTCAGCTGGTAGAGCACGGCGCTTGTAACGCCAAGGTAGTGGGTTCGATCCCCGGGACCACCCATACACAAAAAAAATGTATGCACGCATGACTGTAAGTCGCTTTGGATAAAAGCGTCTGCTAAATGGCATATTATTATTATTATTATTATATATATTTTTTTTTTATTTTTTATTATGTTGCCTCTGAGTGCAGAGAAAAACAATGTAAGGCTGTGTTGAGACAGGCAGCTGAATTCTGATCTTTTTGTTCACTAATTGGTCTTTTGACCAATCAGATCAGCTCTGAAAAAGATCTGATGTGAAAAGATCTGATGTGATTGGTCCAATTACTGGGGGAAAATGATCAGAATTGGGCTGCCTTTGTGAATGCAGCCTTGGTGTTTCAGAGTACTAAAATGGCGTAAATCACATTTAAGCTGTGTTTACACAGGCAGCCCAATTCAGATATTTTTCTACTAATTTGTCTTTCGACCAATCAGATCAGTTCTGCTGTCAATAATTGGGCAAAAGATCAGGATTGGACTGCCTGTGTAAACACAGCCGTTTGGTGCTTTTCCATTGAGACATATGCTGCGTTCAAAACAACTGGGAACCCGGAAATCTCAGACTTCCGGCTTCAGTGCGTTCAAGACAACTGGAAACTCTGAAAAAAAACAATATCCGACTGGGAAAAATTGTTTTGAACGGTCATCCAACTCAGAATTCCAACTCGGGAACTCGGGCTGAGTTTCCGACCTGAAGATCACTGACGTCATGATTTGACCTCGTATTTTTCAGAGTTCCCAGTTGTCTTGAACGCACTATTACCCCCACACCAGTTTGTCGCCAGGGTTTTATGTTAATGTAAGCTCTAGTGTTATTGTGTTTCCATCAGGAGTGTGACACTAAAGACTTGTGGCGAGCAGAATCAACAACCTCTGCATCATTGAGTTTACATTCAATCATCCTGCAAACACCACATCTCAGCTTAGGTGCACTACATTATGGTTTCAAAATAATATTTTGTTTTGAATCACTTCCTTCAAACAGTGTAGTTCTGAAAACCGATGGAATGAAAATCCAACCCCCCTCCCAAAAAGGGTTCTACAGATGAAAAGGGTTCCATGTACCTTACACCTCCACAAAAAACACTTTGAGAACCCTTTTTGTGTGTACAAATTACAGAGATCTGTCAGTAGCAGTGAACCTGAAAAGGCCAGAAAATGACCTATGTGGCACTGATGTTTAGAATGCACTACTGCCCCTTCTGGTAAATTCGAGGAAAATAAATAATTCAACTGTGCCATCATGCAGATATCACTGAAGTAAATGTCTCTGCTGTGAAATGGTGTCATACCAATGTCATTGTGATACCTGGCTGAGCTTTGTCCACAGTAGTTATGAGAGATGGCATCTAGAGTGGGGGAAAAAAGTATTTAGTCAGCCACCAATTGTGCAAGTTCTCCCACTTAAAAAGATGAGAGAGGCCTGTAATTTTCATCATAGGTACACGTCGTCAACTATGACAGACAAATTGAGATTTTTTTTCTCCAGAAAATCACATTGTAGGATTTTTTATGAATTTATTTGCAATTTATGGTGGAAAATAAGAATTTGGTCACCTACAAACAAGCAAGATTTCTGGCTCTCACAGACCTGTAACTTCTTCTTTAAGAGGCTCCTCTGTCCTCCACTCGTTACCTGTATTAATGGCACCTGTTTGAACTTGTTATCAGTATAAAAGACACCTGTCCACAACCTCAAACAGTCACACTCCAAACTCCACTATGGCCAAGACCAAAGAGCTGTCAAAGGACACCAGAAACCAAATTGTAGACCTGCACCAGGCTGGAAAGACTGAATCTGCAATAGGTAAGCAGCTTGGTTTGAAGAAATCAACTGTGGGAGCAATTATTAGGAAATGGAAGACATACAAGACCACTGATAATCTCCCTCGATCTGGTGCAAGATCTCACCCCGTGGGGTCAAAATGATCACAAGAACGGTGAGCAAAAATCCCAGAACCACACGGGGGGACCTAGTGAATGACCTGCAGAGAGCTGGGACCAAAGTAACAAAGCCTACCATCAGTAACACACTACGCCGCCAGGGACTCAAATCCTGCAGTGCCAGACGTGTCCCCCTGCTTAAGCCAGTGCATGTCCAGGCCCATCTGAAGTTTGCTAGAGTGCATTTGGATGATCCAGAAGATTGGGAGAATGTCATATGGTCAGATGAAACCAAAATAGAACTTTTTGGTAAAAACTCAACTCGTCGTGTTTGGAGGACAAAGAATGCTGAGTTGCATCCAAAGAACACCATACCTACTGTGAAGCATGGGGGTGGAAACATCATGCTTTGGGGCTGTTTTTCTGCAAAGGGACCAGGACGACTGTTCCGTGTAAAGGAAAGAATGAATGGGGCCATGTATCGTGAGATTTTGAGTGAAAACCTCCTTCCATCAGCAAGGGCATTGAAGATGAAACGTGGCTGGGTCTTTCAGCATGACAATGATCCCAAACACACCGCCCGGGCAACGAAGGAGTGGCTTCGTAAGAAGCATTTCAAGGTCCTGGAGTGGCCTAGCCAGTCTCCAGATCTCAACCCCATAGAAAATCTTTGGAGGGAGTTGAAAGTCCGTGTTGCCCAGCGACAGCCCCAAAACATCACTGCTCTAGAGGAGATCTGCATGGAGGAATGGGCCAAAATACCAGCAACAGTGTGTGAAAACCTTGTGAAGACTTACAGAAAACGTTTGACCTGTGTCATTGCCAACAAAGGGTATATAACAAAGTATTGAGAAACTTTTGTTATTGACCAAATACTTATTTTCCACCTCAGCTCAGTTTTTCAAAAGTTATCTGATCGGATTTCGGCAATCAGATAGGATTAAATGCATAGAAGTAAAATGAATAGAATGGGCATATCAATGACTTGAATTTCTATTTCTATGCATTTAATCCTATCCGATTGCCGAAATCCGATCAGATAACCTTTGAAAAACTGAGCCCTGTTGTGCACAAGTAGCCAAGAAGCCACATTTATAGGCCACACAACACACGAACGCGGTGACAAATGCAAGACATTCAATTTACACAAAATGTATGCTTTTCATAGTGCAGTCTTCAATATCTTCCCTGCAATCATTTAAGAAAACTCAGTGGCTATGAATTAGATTTGTTTTCCTTTGACTCCTGGTTGCAGTGGAGACCCGTCATTCAGGGCAGGTGGGGCAAAAAAAGAAGACAGATTTGCATGTTATTTTGGCATTAATTCGTTTTACATATCAGTTTGCAAACAATGTAAATAAAATGATTCCTTGAGTTAATAAAGCTGCATACAAACATGGTCTCTTTCTTGAGTAAGGCAGCTCCAAAATGCAGGTGTTTCAACCTAGCTCTGTGGTGGAGGGGCAGCAAGTGAAAGCACAGAGCGTAGGCATTGGTAATCTTCTCTAGTTGCGCTGTGATTGGCTCAGTGTTCTGTCACTCATGGTGACACTATGTCACAACAAAATCTACAGGGAGAGCTAGGCAGTTCAATCACCCTTGGGTGCTGCCATAGATTTACATTAGAAGTGCCCATCCAAGAAGGCTGAAGGTCATTGGCCAAGGTCAAGTGTTTTTCTTGGAACGCTGTGTTCTTTTGCCGCCATGCATAACGCCCCTTGTTATGACCAAATAACTCAATCTTTGTTTCATCAGTCCACAGCACCTTATTCCAAAATGAAGCTGGCTTGTCCAAATGTGCGTTTGCATACCTCAAGCGACTCTGTTTGTGGCGTGTGTGCAGAAAAGGCTTCTTCCGCATCACTCTCCCGTACAGCTTCTCCTTGTGCAAAGTGCGCTGAATTGTTGAACGATGCACAGTGACACCATCTGCAGCAAGATGATGTTGTAGGTCTTTGGAGGTGGTCTGTGGGCTATTTTTGACTGTTCTCACCATCCTTCGCCTTTGCCTCTCCAATATTTTACTTGGCCTGCCACTTCTGGCCTCAACAAGAACTGTGCCTGTGGTCTTCCATTTCCTCACTATGTTCCTCACAGTGGACACTGACAGCTTACATCTCTGCGATAGCTTTTTGTAGCCTTCCCCTAAACCATAACGTTGAACAATCTTTGTTTTCAGGTCATTTGAGAGTTGTTTTGAGGCCCCCATGTTGCCACTCTTCAGAGGAGAGTCAAAGAGAACAACAACTTGCAATTGGCCACCTTAAATACCTTTTCTCATGATTGGATGCACTTGTCTATGAAGTTCAAGGCTTAATGAGCTCACCAAACCAATTGTGTGTTCCAATTAATCAGTGCTAAGTAGTTACAGGTATTCAAATCAACAGAATGACAAGGGTGCCAAATTTTTTGCAAGCCTATTTTTCACATCTGATTTAATTTCATACAACTTAATATTGCTACACTAAAAATATTTGTCTGGACAATACCCCAGTACTCAGCTTTTATTAGAAAATGAATGGCATGCCACTATGATAATTTTCTGTGACGACAGAGTAAATTATTATGCAGCCTCAGAGGGGTGCCCAAACGTTTTCATACGACTGTATGCATACTGTAGCTAAGAAAGTAATACTAAGTGTATATTGTGTAGTAAGCTGTGAGTAGCCCATGTGTCTCACCCTAAGAATTTGATCCCTCTCCCCCTCAGAACTTAGCCTACTGTTCTGACTTGGTGGTGCACATGTAGCCTATAGCCTGTTTTTGAGAAATGTCAACATCGAATATACAGTAAGCTTTCATTCTCTGCTTATATGCCCCCGTTCTTTATCCTATGGTTCTGACTTGGTGTACAGGGAGAATACTGTAAGAACGGCCCATGTTCTGAATTCTGTTGCCTTCCATTTCAGAAGTGCTGAAAAAATAGGCAAATCAACTATGTCCAGTTTAGCTCGCTCATTAATGTCTTAATCGAGATAAAGGCTTGCCTCTTACCCACTCAACATTCCCTTATGCCATAGTTTGTACATCTCAATTGTTATATTGCTTATATTGTGTATTATAATTAGCTCATGTGCTTTTTCTCCATGAGGAGGGAATACTATATAATGTTGTTGAGTCTGTAACAATGTTTGCCAGTGAAAGTTCAGTAATAGGCCCATGTAATTCCAGTTGATATTGTGAGGGTTGTTTTGTTTTTGCATTTTTGTTTCTCTCTCTCTCTGTGTGTGGTGACTTAAAGTGCCTTAAAGAAGAGTAAAGTTAAGGCCTCAACATCTTGCTGAATTTATCTGAACTAACGTCTATGTGAATTTCTGTCGTTGTCCATTTTTAAATTGGTGAACGAAGGCCTACTCGTCGCAGCTCGTTTGCTTTGCACTTGCTTATACTTAGAGCTAAGTGTTAATGATATAAGAACAAACATTATGAATTTACTGAACACAAATGTCGGTATTGGTTATTATTGAAGAATACGGTTCTTATCGAGTTACACAAATCCACAAGGATTAGCGCGAATAGCTATACTAGCATAATACATTCTTAAACTGCATACTATTTACTCATCGTCACATACTATTTAGCATGTACCGTTTAGTAAAAAGTATACAGTATGCCACGGCCACAACGCAGTAGCGGCTCCTGATTGGCTGAGTTGGTAGGGCAGGGCCGAGTGCGGGTAGATTTTTCCAAATTCAACAGACATACATCGCATTAACCAGCCTGATAATAGCTCATTTCCAATTTGATTAATTTCTCTAATCTCTGAATAGATATATTGTTAACCTTTATTTTCACAGGGAAGACATATTGAGGTCTCTAGGTGTCTTTTTCAAATGCGCCCTGTATAATGCAAAATAAATATACACTATATATACACTATATACACTACATTACCAAAAGTATGTGGACACCTGCTCGTCGAACATCTCATTTCAAAATCATGGACATTAATTTGGAGTTGGTCCCCTCTTTGCTGCTATAACAGCCTCCACTCTTCTGGGAAGGCTTTCCACTAGATGTTGGAACACTGCTGCGGGGACTTGCTTCCATTCAGCCACAAGAGCATTAGTGAGGTCGGGTACAGATTTGGGCGATTAGGCCTGGCTCGAAGTCGGCGTTCCAAGTCATTCAAAAGGTGTTTGATGGGATTGAGGTCAGGGCTCTGTGCAACGCCAGTCCTGTTCTTCCACAACAATCTCAACAAACCATTTCTGTATGGACCTCACTCTGTGCACGGGGGCATTGTCATGCTGAAACAGGAAAGGGCCTTCCCCAAACTGTTGCCAAAAAGTTTGAAGCACATAATTGTCTAGACTGTCATTGTATGCTGCAGCCTTAAGATTTCCCTTCACTGGAACTAATGGGGCTAGCCCGAACCATGAAAAACAGCCCCAGACCATTATTCCTCCTCCACCAAACTTTACAGTTGCCACTAAGGATTGGGGCAGGTACCGTTCTCCAGGCATCCGCCAAACCCAGATTTGTCCGTCAGACTGCCTGATGGTAAAGCGTGATTAATCACTCCAGAGAACGTGTTTCGACTGCTCCAGAGTCCAACGGTGGCGGACACCACTCCGGGGCAGTTGACCGTGGCAGCTCTAGCAGGGCAGAAATTTGACGGACTGACTTGTTGTTTCATCTGTCTTGTGCTTGTCTCCACCCACCTTGCAGGTGTAGCCCATTTTCGCACATTATCCCCTGTGCATTTATACCTGTGTTTTCTGTTTGTCTGTTGCCAGTTTGTCTTGTCTCGTCAAGCCTACCAGCGTGTTTTTCTAGTACTCCTATTTCTCTCTAGCCCCTTTTTCTTGTTTTTCCGGTTTTGACCACTCTGCCTGCCCTGACCCTGAGCGTGCCTGCCGTCCTGTACCTGTCTGACACTGCCCTGGATTACTGACCTCTGCCCGCCCTGACCTTGAGCCTGCCTGCCGTTCGGTACCTTACGGACTCTGCCCTGGATTACCGGCCTCTGCCTGCCCTTGACCTGTCGTCTGCCTGCCCCCTGTTTTGTTAATAAACATCTGTAATTCGAACTGTCTGCATCTGGGTCTTATCCTGAGTTCTGATAGTACGAACTGGCCATGACTGACCCAGCAGACTCGGACCAGCTCCGCAACGCCGTCTCCTCTGAAGGAGCCACTATTGGGAAGCACAAGGCGTTACTTCGAGGTCTTATGGACCTACTGTTCACCCGGTTCAACTTTACCATCTCCTACCGCCCGGGGTCAAAGAATGATAAGCGGGATGCGCTTCCACACCGCTATAGCCCCGCTGCTACACCCTCGGACCCCGAGACCATCCTTCGTACCTTGTGTCTGGCGGCTATACTCATCCAGGGAATAGAGAACCAGGTCCGTGAGGCGGGGGGGGGGGGGGGGGGGGTCTGGGTAACCGGATGTTTGTCCCAGACGCTGCCCGCTCCCCGGTCTTGGAATGGGCTCATTCCTCCAGCCTTACCTGCCACCCTGGCTCCTGTTGGACCCTGGCCTTTGTGCGACAACGCTTTTGGTGGCCCACCATGGTCTCTGAAGTCTCCGCGTTCGTCGCCGCCTGCACTGTCTGTGCTCAGAATAAGACTCCTCGGAAAGCTCCGGCTGGCCTTCTTCAACCTCTTCCTGTCCCTCACCGTCCCTGGTCACATATATCCCTGGACTTCGTTACTGGTCTCCCTCCGCCTGATAGCAACACCCCTATCCTCATGGTGGTGGACAGGTTTTCCAAAGCCGCCCATTTCATTCCCCTTCCCAAGATACCCTCTGCCAAGGAAACGACCCAGCTCATGGTGCAACACCTCTTCCGGATCCATGGACTTTCGATGGACATGGTCTCCGACCGTGGTCCTCAGTTCTCGTCCCGGTTCTGAAAGGCGTTCTGCACACACATTGTGTCGTCGGCCAGCCTGTCCTCCGGGTTTCATCCCCAGTCTAACGGCCAGTCGGAGCGAGCCAATCAGGACCTGGAGACGACTCTTTGTTGCCTCGTCTCCACCAACCCCACCACCTGGAGCCAGCAAACTCGTGTGGGTAGAATACGCACGCAACACCCTCCCCTGCTCAGCCACTGGTCTCTCGTCTTTCGAGTGTTCGATAGGTTATCAGCCCCTGCTCTTCCCTGAGCAAGAGGAAGAGGTCAACATACCCTCGGCCCAGATGTTTGTCCGCCGCTGTCGCCGTACCTGGAAGAGAGCCCGGTATGCTCTTCTCAAGACCACTGGACCCCGGCTCCCCGCTATCGTCTCGGGCAGAGGGTATGACTGTCCACTCCGGGTGGAGTCACGCAAACTTTCCCCCTGTTTTATTGGCCCTTTCCCCATCTCTAAGATCCTTAGCCCCTCTGCTGTTTGTCTTCTGTTGCCCCGAACCCTCCGTATACATCCCAGTTTTCATGTATCAAGGATTAAAAACCTATGTCTCACAGCACTCTGTCTCCTTTTCTCTAGTTTCTTCTGGTTTTGACCACCCTGCCTGCCCTGACCCTGAGCCTGCCTGCCATTCTGTACCTGTCTGACACCTGCCCTGGATTACTGACCTCTGCCTGCCCTGACCCTGAGCCTGACTGCCATTCAGGTACCTACTGACTCTGCCCTGGATTTCCGACCTCTGCCCTGCCCTTGACCTGTCATCTGCCTGCCCCCTGTTTTGTTAATAAACATCTGTGATTCGAACTGTCTGCATTTGGGTCTTATCTGAGTTCTGATAGGAAAGGTGGCATCCTATGACGGTGCTACGTTTGAAAGTCACTGAGCTCGTCAGTAAGGCCATTCTACTGCCAATGTTTGTCTATGGAGATTGCATGGCTGTGTGCCAGCAACTGTCAGCAACAGGTGTGGCTGAAATGGGCCGAATCCACTAATTTGAAGGGGTGTCCACAGACTTTTGTATTTACACCTGCTCAAAAAAATAAAAGGAAACACTAAAATAACACATCCTAGATCTGAATGAATGAAAATAATCTTATTAAATACTTTTTTTTTTACATAGTTGAATGTGCTGACAACAGAATCACACAAAAATGATCAATGGAAATCAAATGTATCAACCCATGGAGGTCTGGATTTGGGAGTCACCCTCAAAATTAAAGTGGAAAACCACACCACAGGCTGATCCAACTTTGATGTAATGTCCTTAATTAAAACAAGTCAAAATGAGGCTCAGTAGTGTTGTGTGGCCTCCACGTTACCTGTATGACCTCCCAGACAATGCCTGGGCATGCTCCTGATGAGGTGGCGGGATGTCTCCTGAGGGATCTCCCTCCAGACCTGGACTAAAGCATCCGCCTAACTCCTCGGACAAACAGTCTGTGGTGCAACGTGGCGTTGGTGGATGGAGCGAGACATGATGTCCCCAGATGTGCTCAATTGGATTCAGGTCTGGGGGAACGGGCAGGCCAGTCCATAGCTCAATGCCTTCCTCTTGCAGAAACTGCTGACACACTACCAGCCACATGAGGTCTAGCATTGTCTTGCATTAGGAGGAGGAACCCAGGCCAACCGCACCAGCATTATGGTCTCACAAGGAGTCTGAGGATCTCATCTCGGTACCTAATGGCAGTCGAGGCTACCTCTGCGAGCACATGGAGGGCTGTGCGGCCCCCCAAAGAAATGCCACCCCACACCATGACTGACCCACCGCCAAACCGGTCATGCTGGAGGATGTTGCAGGCAGCAGAACGTTCTCCACGGCGTCTCCAGACTCTGTCACGTCTGTCACGTGCTCAGTGTGAACCTGCTTTCATCTGTTGAGAGCATAGGGCGCCAGTGGCGAATTTGCCAATCTTGGTGTTCTCTGGCAAATGCCAAACGTCCTGCACGGTGTGGGCTGTAAGTACAATCCCCACCTGTGGGACGTCGGGCCCTCATACCACCCTCATGGAGTCTGTTTCTGACCGTTTTGAGCAGACACATGCACTTTTTTTGTGGGGGGCCCTGCTGGAGGTCATTTTGCAGGGCTCTGGCAGTGCTCATCCTGCTCCTCCTTGCACAAAGGCGGAGGGTAGCAGTTCCTGCTGCTGGGTGTGTCGCCCTCCTACGGCCTCCTCCACGTCTACTGATGTACTGGCCTGTCTCCTGGTAGCGCCTCCATGCTCTGGACACTACGCTGACAGACACAGCAAACCTTCTTGCCACAGCTCGCATTGATGTGCCATCCTGGATGAGCTGCACTACCTGATCGCACTTGTGTAAGTTTGTAAGACTCCGTCTCATGCTACCCTAGAGTGAAAGCACCGCCAAGCATTCAAAAGTGACCAAAAACATCAGCCAGGAAGCATAGGAACTGAGAAGTGGTCTGTGTCACCACCTGCAAAAACCAGTCCTTATATTGGGGTGTCTTGCTAATTGCCTATAATTTCCACCTGTTGTCTATTCCATTTGCACAACAGCATGTGACATTTATTGTCAATCAGTGTTGCTTTCTAAGTGGACAGTTGATTTCACAGAAGTGTGATTGACTTGGAGTTACATTGTGTTGTTTAAGTGTTCCCTTTATTTTTTTGAGCAGTGTATGTATACTGAACAAAAATATAAACGCAACATGCAACAATTTCAACGGTTTTACTGAGTTACAGTTAATTTAAGGAAATCAGTCATTGAAATAAATAATTTAGGCCCTAATCTATGGATTTCACATGACTGGGCAGGGGTGCTCCCCAAATGGGGGTGGACCTATGCCACTGGGGGCGCCAGGCCCCCAGCCAATCAGAATAAGTTTTTCCCAGAAAATAGCTTTATTACAGACAGAAATACTCCTTCAGTTTCATCATCTGTCCGGGTGGCTGGTCTCAGATGATCCCGCAGGTGAAGAAGACGGATGTGGAGGTCCTGGGCTGGCGTCGTGGTTACACATGGTCTGCAGTTGTGAGGCCGTTTGGACATACTGCCAAATTCTCTAAAACGACGTTAGGGCGGCTTATATGTAGAGAAATGAACATAAATTCTCTGGCAACAGCTCTGATCGACATTCCTGCAGTAAGCAAGCCAATTGCATGCTCCTTCAAAATTTCATATCTGATATCTGTGGCATGTGTTGTGTGACAAAAATTGCATATTTTAGAGGGCTTTCATTGTCCCCAGTACAGGTGCACCTGTGTAAATGATCATGCTGTTTAATCAGCTTCTTGATATGCCACACCTGTCAGGTGATGGATTATCTTGACAAAAGGAGAATGCTGACTAACATGGACATAATTTGAGAGAAATAAGCTTTTCTTTTGTGCATATGGGAACATTTCTGGGATCTTTTATTTCAACTCATGAAACGTGGAAACAACACTTTATATGTTGCGTTTATCTTTTTGTTCAGTATATTTGCACAGATGAAAGTATTTTTTGGGGTTTTGTCCTCAGATGGAAGTATGAAATAGTATAAATATACTTATCAAAATAGCTGCAGAATACATCACAGGCATATGTAAAAATTAACGAAAGTGCAGCTTTTGTGATTGGACAGTGAAAATTATATGCGTTGTTCTTAACCCCCGTTTTACATGGGTTATTTTGGCACCGTTTTTCTGGGGATAGTGAAAAAACTCAATGCTAACCATGCTCCAGAGCAGGACCAGCCAGCCCTGGACTAAGGCGTCAACGTGCCTTTGGAGTGACAGTTCATCGACCACACCCACAGTCTGTGAACTTAGACTTCGAACAAACCTACCCACTGATGCTGGCTATCTGACAGCTGTCATGTAAAAAAGATCAAAGCGTGAAATAGCTCACATCTATGATTATGATTGACTGTGAGATTTTTCACACTAAATATCACTTGCCGTAAATATCCTCACAGCATGAAATGATCACCGGTCAATTGCTTGCGCTTCTGCTTCAATTTTGCTTCGGGTTACTAGGTGGATATATTCAGTGCCTGATTGAAATTGACCACTGTAAACGTGAATAAATAAGTAATGATCCATTTTAAAATATATTATTGATTGTTTTGAGCTTCTGTCGGAGCTGGCTAACTATTGTGGGGTAACTTTAGCAATTTAGTGGAATGGCGAGAATTAGCTGTTTATGTGTTAACATAGCAATTGCTGCACTTACCCGCAAGCCTGTTAGCTAGTTGTACACACTGCCTGTGCTCGTGAGGGATGTCTCTCATCTCACCTGCCTCACCCTTGAATTAGCTAGCTAGCATAATAAGCTGTCAGCTGGTCGAGATGGCTTGTTCTCAGAAGGTATGCAGGTTAGCTTGCCCTTTTTATATAGCTAAATGAACTAATGTAAAAGCTCATTTTAGACAAAGTATAACGAACTCTTACACCTAGCGTTCTAGCTAGCTAGTTGGCTACAAATGCTTATTTCATTAATGCAAAGTTAGCTAAGCTAATATAATGATCATAGCTAGCTAGCCCAGCTACATTTGTCAGTGGGAGATTTGTTTGCAAAAATGGAACATATCGCGCTTATAGCCTACTGCCATGTGTGCATTGCTGCGCTTATAATGTGAAGAAATAGCCTAATAGTTTATCAACATTTTAAGCTAAACGTTCTGATCTGTTTGCATCAGCCTCATTGCTTTAAAAAAACAAAAATATGTGAATGGTTGTATTAATTGTGGATCTATTGCATCCCACAACTGTCCCAGACTATGTTTGAAATTATATTTTCTCGCACATAAGGACAAGTTCACACATAGAATATGTCAACTTTGTACTATGGGCGATAGTAGATATTGTATCTGCTGTGAGAAAATTCCGCTGATCACTTGTGAACGGGCATTGGCTCATAATAATTTTGATAACTGAGAGAGCCAATGTGAGTCAGAGGTGCTTTGGAACAAGCAGCCGGGAGAAGGGAATTATAATGATTATTTTTCAGCCCAAGGCCACAACGGCCACTGGCACGCCAAAGCATGTTTTTTTATGGGGTATTCCAGCCACACTAGAGGGATGCCACCGCGGAAATTTCGAGGCATTATCAAGTGCTTGTCAAATAGTGCATGAGAGACTGATGGAGTGTGTGCAGCCTGTGCAAGAAACAAAGCAGAGGCTCGTGCCTTTCATGTGACTTTTTTCAAATCATCATTAGAGTTGCATCAGCAAGCCTTAGAATGTATTACAAATCAAAGCATACTGTAATAGCCCAACGTTTGTATCACAACTAAAGTTGCATAAATAACTCTAAATTCAGCATTTCTTAAGCGTTTCTTTGGGTAACTGCCCCAACACAGAAATAGCTGCATGTGCCTAAACCCTCAGAAAATTTTTGGAAAACATTATAAAATAATGTCACAGAAATTCCAAGCAAATCTTGTCTGCTAAATGAACTAGTGTAGCCCGCAGCCATATGGCATAGCCAGATTAGGAATTTGAACATGAGGACAACTCAGAGTATGCTATTCTATTCTTCTGAAATAGAACTACATTATCATCATATCATGTTTTCTTAGGACCTGTCTAAAATTAAAGATGGATTTATTGTGATGGGTGTATTAAATGGATTTACTAAACTTTTTGAAAAGTAGATGTTCCAAAGGTCTACATCAGTGCGCCTAGGCTATGAGTTGGATGCCAGGATATGCTAATAATGTGTTAATTAACCCGTGAGACCAGCATTTTATTTGGCTTTGACAATCCACTAGCTGACAAAATGTCATGACTGGCGCAGCTCACTACCCAGGACCAAGTTTAGTATGCTCTGCGAGCCGCAACGAACGACACCAGGGCACATTGGTCCTTCGCTCACCTGCTTGCCGAGCACTGCTGTCCCGCAGTAACGTTGAGGGAAGTAGCTAGGTAGTGGGTTGACAGTGTTTGATGATTTGTTTCTGTGGGTGTGGTCATTGAACTGTCACTCCAAATGTATTGACCAATACTAACCGATTTAGTTCAGCACCATTCTAAAACCCCACCCCCACCCTCATGTGTACATTGTGTTGAAAAATTAAAGCGTATAGATGTATTTTTTTTTAAACATAAAAATCTTATATAGACCGAAAAGACCTGAGAACACTTCATAAAATGGCTTGTGGTCGGGAGATGTGTACATGTAAGTCCAGAATAATTTTTAATGATAATGAAGTAGAATCTCAGTATTGAGAAGTCATGATAAAAACAGAAGCTTGACCAGATCATGATTAGTTTGGCTCTGGAAGGTCATGGATCCTTACACATGCTAATAGTCCCCTCAGTAACCTTGTCTATTGTCCTCATATGTTAGGTCACACACCATCTAGAGTTAGTTTAAGTCACAACCTTTTGTTTGGGTTAAGAGTGCAAGTGTGCACTTTCAACCAGCAGTGGCCATCAAATACCTGAAGTAAGGGTTTTGTCAGCGAGGAGGACATTTCAAGACATGGCAATTGTTTTACAGAAATGGTATCCAGCACACTGCAGAACTCCCGCATCACAGGTATTAAGCAGTCTTATTATGACGTTAGTGTCTATCTGGAACACTGGCAACTGCTCCCTGTAGCTACCAGAGTTTAGTTGGCTAAGCTAGCTATATATGTAGGACAACCTAACAGAGAACAGCACTCTTACATTTCAAAGATTAGTAACTAGCTAACGTTAGCTACTAAAAGTTATTTAACTGCAATAAACTGGGATTTTTGTAAGGTTAGCATGAGCCATTTTGGCTAGCTAGCTAGTTTGTTTTTGCTAAAGAACGTTGCTAGGGCTAACGTTAACGTTAGATAGCTATTCTCGTCAGTAGCTAACAATACTGTTTATTTTATTTTTGTATTAACTAGCTATACTAATATTCCAAATACTGTTATTGTGCTAATGAACCTGCTGAGAAAACAGCATCGACCAGCATAGGCTGGTGACGCAGCCTTCGTTGTGTTTTTCGCTGGTGACTTCAGCCCTTCGTTGTGTTTTCCTTGGTGACCAGACCTTCGATGTGTTTATTTGCTTGGTTGACCAGCCTTCGCTGTGTTTTTGCTGGTGACCCATCTTCGCTGTGTTTTGGACATGGTTCACCAGCAGTACAACTGATTCACCAGCGTACCAGCATATGCTGGTCCACCCGCAACACGATCATCAACGTCACATTATGCTGGCTTTGCAAAACTGAATTCTAATTCACTATTGGCATCCAGCCTAAGGTGGGGTTATCCAATAATTGGACCTTTTATTCACCCACAATCTGCATTCAGCAATGACTGCCATGATTTAGAAAGATGAATGAATGAGAACTACCTACATCACTCTAATATCTGGACCAAGCCATGCAGCAGTAACAGGATGCATAAATCCACACATATTTAGCAAATGTACAGTGAGGGAAAAACAGTATTTGATCCCCTGCTGATTTTGTACGTTTGCCCAACGACAAAGACATGATCAGTACCCCGCCCCCCACCCCCTTTTCATTTGCATTGGTAGGTTTATTTGAACAGTGAGAGACAGAATAACAACAAACAATTCAAGAGAAAACGCTGTCAAAAATGTTATAAATTGATTTGCATTTTAATGAGGGAAAAATAAGTCTTTGACCCCTCTGTGTCAACACTGACTTTGTAACTTGGTGGCAAAACCCTTGTTTTCACTCACAGAGGTCAGACTTTTTCTTGTAGTTTTGGCATTCAGGTTTGCACACATCGCAGGAAGGGAGTTTGTCCCACTCCTCTTGCAGATCTTCTCCAAGTCATTACGGTTTTGAGGCTGACGGTTTTGGCAACTCAACCTTCAGCTCCCTACACAGATTTTTCTATGGGGATTCAGGTCTGAGAGACTGGCTAGGGCCACCCATGACCTTAATATACGTCTTCATTGAGCCACGTCCTTTGTTGGCCTTGGCAGTGTGTGTTTGGTTTATTGTCCATGCTGGAATACCCATCCACGACCCATTTTCATGCCCCTGGCTGAGGGAAGGAGGTTCTCACCCAAAGATTTGACGACGTACATGGGCCCCGTCCATCATCCCTTTGGATGCGGTGAAGTTGTCCTGTCCCCTTACAGAGAAAACACCCCCAAAGCATAATGTTTCCCACCTCCATGTGTTTGACGGTGGGGAGGGTGTTCTTGGGGTCATAGGCCAGCATTCCTCCTCCTCCCAAACACGCGGTTAGTTTGATGCCTAAAGAGCTCGAGTTTGGTCTCATCTGACCACAACACTTTCACTCCAGTTCTACGCTGAATCATTGCAGATGTTCATTTTTGGCAAACTTCAGACGGCTGTATATGTGCTTTCTTGAGCAGGGGGACCTTGCGGGCGTGCAGGATTTCAGTCAGATTTTAAGAGTGTGCTTCCTAATCTCAGCTCGTTACCTGTATAAAAGACACCTGGGATGCAGAAATCTTTCTGATTTAGAGGGGTCAACTACTTATTCCCTCATTAAAATGCAAATTCATTTTATAACATTTTTGACATGCGTTTTTCTGGATTTTTTTGTTTGTTATTTCTGTCTTCTCACTGTTCAAATAAACCTAACCATTAAAATCTATAGATCTGGATCATTTCTTTGTCAGTGTGCAAATGGACGTACAAAATCATCAGGGATTCAAATACTTTTTTCCCTCACTGTATGTTTATGTATTTTTGTGTTACATAAGATAATTTAGTTGATTAATTAATCAATCTATGTACATGCAGAAACATAGATTATTGAAGATAAAAAATAAAATAAAAATCCTCACTGCAATGGCGCATGTTGGGGAAAGAGTGTGGCAAAGCTGTCGTCAATTCAACAGGGTGGCTACTTTTTTAGAAATCTAAATCCTAAAAGACATTTTGATTTATTCAACACTTTTTTGGTTACTGACATGATTCCATATGTGTTTATTTCACAGTTTTGAATGTCTTCACTATTATTATACAATGTAGAAAATAGTAAAAATAAAGAGAATCACTTGAATGAGTAGTGTGGTCCAAAAACTTTTTGGGGACTGGTACTGTATATAAAGTGTACATCTGGGGATGCAAACTCAAAATTGAATAACATTTCAACTTATATATCCTAACCATGGTAACAAGGTGTCTTATTCTTTTTATGCACATAACCATGTGTGTGAGGTGTATAACCTTTTGTTGTCCAAGTAGATTTGTTTAAGAGACAATAATCACTCTGTGTGTCCCCTGATTTAGCCACTGCGTGTAAAAGGTGAAACACTTACTTGCCCTTTTTCCTGTCTACTTTCAACCGAACACCACTAAATGCAACACATATGAAGCACCAGTACAAAACACATCTAATTGTCCACACCCTAACCTCCACACCCAATTGGTACAACAGATATGTAATTTGCCATGCACAAACATATTACAGCCAACATAAAACTTTCATGTCATATTGCCACGACTTTGACCAACTAAAACCCTACTGTAGCTATCACATACTGGAAGAGACTGTAGTGCACACACAATAGTGCGCATCACATTCATAAACAAAAGAGCAAGATAATACATTTTCTTGGGGCCTGACATGTCATTTGTATCAATCCTGCAGGGAGTTGGGTGTACTCACGCAAACCCCCTCCCATGGTTTACTACCAGTGGCCAGCTGTCCAACTACAACCTGTGGTATCCAGGAAACGTGGAACAGAAAAGATCCTGCATACATATGTCCTGGCATGAGGGCATTGCACACATGAGGGTTCTTTGAGTTAGCAAGCTGCAAACTGCAGTGGGTTGCAGACGAAGTTCACGTCCATCTTACCAAACCAGAGGTGCGCAAGCTGAATCTAGCTCACGTGACAAATGTTGTGTGCAAAAATACAACTGGTGTGGACTGCTCAAACCTGATATCGATGCTCATCTCCATGGGTTTACTTTTCACACAGTTGAGCAGAAGTGTATGGTCTCAGCCATTATTTTCTCCCCTGTGATTGAATCTGTAGCTACTACCTACGAGAAAAGGTGTCACGTTGTCAGTTCTTTATACTCCCAATATCAAACCAGTTGGAGAATGTTTACTAGAACACGTACCAACATTTAATTAAATGTAACCATGTTTTGAACTTTTAGGAAACGTTCTGTTAAGTAACAAAATAAATATGTTTTTTTGTCCAGTTCCTTATGTGCTGAGAATATACTAAGAATGTTCCAAACCAAAGCACTATATTCTAAAGAGCGTACAATCAACTCCGGGAGGTTCAGCTCTACAGAATTTCACTATAGCTTTGGGTCCCTCATATTTCTTCCACTGCAAAATTATGAGGTGGCAACCACATTTACAATTTCTGAATAACGGCACAGCTCATTTATAGCCTTACTTCGCTGTGGAAAAGGGGCTACACTACCTCATGTTGATAGGATTTTTAGTTAGCTTCCATATGACTGGTTTCACATTCGTTTCCAGGGATCATAATGAAAAATCATCTAAAAAACAATTGCTGATGTATAGTTACAATCCACTTCTCCAAACTGGTTTACTCATCTACCTAGCGCTTATCATTTATAAATTACAGTGGCATGGAAAAACGCACTTTATTTCTATCTGAAAAAATAAAGAGAATGCTTTTTTTCCACTTGTAACCCGGCAGGTTCGCTCGACCTTTATTCATGGTTTTCCTCAAGCGTAAAGATGGTGGAATTATGAGGGAATTAAGTCAAGGTCAGAATACAGCGTATCTGTAGACACAAGACTCTGCCACACCTTCATATTCTTATATCTCCACCCCGAACAAATATTGGGTGAATAGCATGCTATTAGCATGGATAGTTAATGGTCAGAATAACGGCGTATCTTGTAGACACACCTCTCCTCCGCCACCTTCATTAACTTAGATCTCCACCCTGAAATAATAGCGAGTGAATATCATGCTATTTCCTCATGCTTCAGTTCAAGGTCAGAATATGCATAGAGAGAAGAGTGCATACAAAGGGAATTACGTTTCCAGTTTACACATGCTTAACCCCGGTCTGAATTTGGCCCTAAGTACAAAAGTGGGTCCACAGGACACAAGTGTATTACGGAATGTACATCAATCCTAGATGATAGTGGGCAGATCTAGTGCCCACTATCGGCTGCTCTAGGCTACATACTTGCCCACCATCCTATTGCTACTGTGTGACACAACTATCAGAATGACATTAGTATTTTACATTTACATTTACAGCCTTTAGGCAGTGACGCTCCTTAATCCATGGCACCATTATCACACAGCAGATACTTTTAATTTTACTTCAGTGATAATCTTTGTGACATAAATGACGGCAACAGTTTGAATTACCTTGCATACTGTAAACAAGTTACAACTTTCAACAACTATTATCTTCCTCGGGTATACCTAGAAGGTTGGCAAGTAGTGTATTCTAAACAGCAGGCAAATAGTACATTTTCTGGCTTACTACTACTGACTGATCTCGGTCATTTGTACACACAAACACAGTTCTCAAAGTGGTTCTTGGTGGAGGCGTAAGTAATGGTACATGGAACCTTGTTTTAATCCATAGATAACCCTTTTGGGAGATATGGTGTTTATAGGATTATTGAATGTAATTTTTATGATACATTAATATCACATTTTCACTTAGGGTTTTACCAGAAAGGCTCAAACGTATCTGTTTCCATCAACGTGGGCTGGCCGGGCATCCGTGAGTTTTCAACTGGGCCATGGCTCCGACTTTGTCCAAGCAAAGGCCCTGGGTAACGTTCGGCGTTGCATTTACATAACAATGACTAACTGTGAACCACCTTCTCACAAAGCAACAGTCTTGAAATGATGGCATTTTAGCGAGCACTCTTGTCATGAATGACTTTAGCAGGACAATTAGGTTAAGTGCCTTGCTCAAAGCACATCCACAGAGTCTTCACCTTAGTTGGCTTGGAGATTCAAACCACAACCTTTCGATTAATGAACCAGAACACGCCTTAACCACTAGGCTACCTGCTGCCTGCTGATGTTTGCTTAATGCTAGCCACGCCACACAACTTTAATGTCACACTCCTGGATGAAACACAATAACACTAGAAGCTTACATTAACGATAAACCCTGGGCTCGATGTAAAAGCCACAAATTGGCAAAATAAACTACTCTGATTGGTCCAAAAGACAAATTAGTGGAAAAATATCAGAATTGTGGCTGCCTGTGTAAACACAGCCTAAATGTGATTTAAAAACAATGTATGTACTCTGAAATACCATAAGGCTGCGTTTACACAGGGAGCCCAAATCAGATATTTTTACTTTTGGCCATCACATCAGATATTTTCACATCAAATCTTGTTTTTCAGAGCGGATCTGATTGGTCAAAATATCAATTAGTGATAAAAAAGTTGAACATTAGTCAGGATTCCAGTGGCCCGTGTTGACCTAGTAACTAAATAGACACTCTTGTTAGACCTTGAATTAGTATGAATGCATGTAAACATAAGTGACAGTGCTGGAAAAAAGTATCCTGTTATCGATTTTAAAATAAGGCTGTAAACGTAACAAAATGGTTGAAAAGGTCAAGGGGCTCTGAATACTTTTTCCGAATGTACTGTATATCCCATGCCTGCACAACACAAAATTGAAAGCTCTCTCTCCTCCACCCCTGCTCGCAAAACACACATGGGCTCTGGTATTCGCAACCCTTTTCCTTTTTTTCAGTCCCCCCACTTATTCCACACTTTTTTCCAAACACAATAACACGCGACACACACCACCCTTTCCGATCATCAATACACCCGCACATACCACACATACTGGTGCCTTTTAATGTCCTCTGTTTGCTGTGTTTTTTATCCCTACCCATGTTGATTCTGAGTACTTTTTGTGTTCCAGTTTCCTTATATTTCCCGCTATTTATCATTTATTCTAATGCTGTCTTATCTATTTATAAAATACTATTGATAGAAAGTCAATACTAATTATTTTAACACACTCACGCATCTTGAATGGTATGGTGTAGTTGTAGTTTATTTCTTTATCATTGTTGTAATTTCATTGTTTTCCTATATATATATTTTTTTTATACAATCCACGCCATGGAGAGTATTGGGTGTTCCATTATTCGACTCCTGTGTAATATTAGAAATAGCCATGGAGTAGTCCTTGGTGTCTCTGAAACATTATTTTTATCTTTAAAAGATGCAAATTTGGCAACGATTTGGGCAACTCATATCTCTGTCCTCTCTGGTCCAAACGGTGGTAACAGGTTCGAGTTGGATTTTGTCGACAACATCGACTGGGATCTGGTAGCGCTGTCTGTAATAAATAATTAATTTAACCTCAAGCTTTCAGGATTTTCGCCTTCATTTTCCTTTGATACCAGTAATTAACAGATTATCTAATAGATTCCTAAGTCTGTATGTCATGTAAGGCTTATCTCTCAGAAACATGTTCTCCTTTTAAGTTCAATTACTGTCCGGTTCTATCTTCTTGAATGTACCTTTTAGTCTTGTTTGTGTTCTCTTTCTCCATTGTCACAGCTTTTTTCGTCAATCATTCTCGAGGCTTGGCCTTCAACTCCTTTTATAGTCTTTACTGACAAATTCAAGTTAGCGCAATATTATCATTTATTCGACTTTAACAGATCAGTTTCCCCACCTTACCATTCCGGGTGGTGAAAAGTCATATATCGTCTCTGTGTCCGTACGAGGAGTCTTTTGAGGATTGGTCCCTCCATGTTTACTCTCCGTCATGTTTGGGTGTTGATTTGTTTTTGGTAATATGTCGTCTACATTTCTCTAGCCCTTATAGTTTTTTTTTTTTTTTTTGGGGGGGGGGTTGTTTTTTCCAGACTTTGAAGGTTATTACCACGCGCAATGTGGAGTAAAGTGCTAATATTTAGTCCCAAACGTACAGATATTGACTATTACGTTTGTATCTTGAGGCGATCTGCCGCATATCCCTTTTTTTAAAATTGAGTACGGCTTTTTTAACATTATCTTTATTTTAGTAACCTTGATTTGTATTTCAGCTATCCTGAACTTGATTTAAGCTTAAAACGTTTTCCAGGATGTCTTCCAATGCTGTTTGTGATAATCATGCCTCCCCTTCAAGAAATTAAGGGTTAAAGGTAGATCCTAATGTCCTGGTACATGGAATTATCAGAAAGTCCATTCATAAAGAAGATGACCGCTTGGGTCAAGGCCAGGAACATAGGTTTTAGGGCCGAACTGGCAAGCTTGTAAGCAACTGAGGCAATAATTTGTGGTAAAGACAAATCAGAAGTCGAAATCTATTTATTATGTAACTGTTCTTTGGTTGTGGGGGGGGGAGAGGGTATGGGAACCCCGGCAAAATTCTTCTTGAAACTGTGAAATCCCTGAAGGGTTCTACTACTCTTCCCTCTTCTGGAAAACTGTTCAAATCCTCCAAAGGGTTTCTACTTCCTCCTCTCTTCCACAAACAATTAATTCAGACACTGGCCTCATTACGGTAAAAAAGGATGCCCACATTAGAAGCATTTTTAATTTCAGCGGGCTATATCTTTGAAATAACTTCCACAAGCCTATTTCACAAGTGATACTGGGCTGGATGGTGATAGGGGAAAACTTAGCTGACTGATCGAAGAAATGATATTCAACAAAGCTTGTTCATTTAAGCTATTTACAGAAAATAAGTGGATGTGATTTGACTAGCATAGACAAAACAGAAATCCACAGTAGCCGATCAATTGCATCCTGGTCTCTCTGCAGCAGGAGTGAGGAGGATGTCCGTCGGGTAAGCTTGGCTTTATACAAGAGCTTGGCTTTGTCGAGGAAGGCTTAAAACTATGTATTTTGATTGTAGTTAGGTATTGTAGGTAGGTATCGTGGGTTATTTGTAGGTATGTTTCTTGTATGTAATTATATGTAGGTTAAGTATTGTATTCGGGCGGTGCCTAGGGGTGGTAGCAACGAAGCTAGCTAGCTAGCTAACTCACTCACCTGGACTAGCTGGCAGAGTGGCTATTAGGCAACGGTAATAGTTTGTTTCACCGCCATGAGAGTGGCCTATAATTACGCCCAGCTGGCTGCCTACACTAATTACATACAATAACTGGGCTACCATTCAGCTGTTTTTCTAACCTCAGTGTCTGAACCGTTTAACGTTAGGTACAAGTGGCTATCTGCGCTTGAAATTAGGGCAAGCTTGTTGCAACTGGATAGCCTACTTGTAAACAATTAGCTGGAACGACCTAGCTAACAGTACGCGAACTGCTGAGTCCATTCAAGTGGCTAGCTTTGCACTTGGTCTAGCTAACACTCGCTGTCTAGGGTTCAGTCATAACCTACAACTTGTGTTTTTTTTTATATTTTTACATATTGAAGAGCCCGAGTCGCTCAAGGAATTCGGGACATGGGTGACTAGTTAACGTTAGTGTTCGCTCTCTCTCTGTGTATTTGCGTGCCGTGAAAGGAGAAGTTTTCTTCTTTGTCTGAGAGCAATGGCTAGCTATGTTTGCTACTATTCTAGCTAGCTAACTAACTAGCCTATCAGCAACGGTATAGTTTGTTTCACTGCCTGAGAGTGCCTGTAATTACGCCCAGCTTGGCTGCCTATCAATAATCACATACAATAAGTGCCTACCATTCAGCTTGTTTTCTAACCTCATTGTCTGAACCTGTTAACGTTAGGTAGCAAGTGGCTACTGTGCTTGAAAATTAGCAAGCTTTTGTTGCAATCTGGGATACGCTACTTGTAAACAATAGCTGAACGACCGCGTGAACAGACGCGAACTGGCTGAGTCAATTCAGATGGCTAGCTTTGCACTTGGCTAGCTAATAGTAGCTGCTAGGGGTAAGTTCATAAGCTAACACTATGTGTGTTTTTTCTCTTCTTCATATTGATAGCCGATCGCTCACGGAATCCGGGACCATGGTGAACTAGCTATACGTTAGTTTGGCTCTCTCTGTGTGTGTTCGTAGCGTGTGTTATGACGAGGTTTGCCCGTAACTTTTTCACGGAATAATACTGCACCTAGTTAGCTAGCTGAAATAACTGGGTTAGATCTATTCCTAGAAAAACATTGAACCGCTGTAGTTTAGCACCACATTATAAGTTTTCTGAGTGTGGAAGTTGTGAAGAGTTATATTTTGGGAAGTTGTGTGACTCTCTGAGTCCTTTCCCAGATGTTGAGTTTCATTTTATTCGTCTCCTCTGCATTATTGTAGCCATCTGCTGCCAGCCTGTCAACTGATGCCTCTGCCTAGCCCTGTTCTCTCCTCTCCGCACGGCTACACAAACGCCTCACACACGCGTGTCTAGCTGCTCTCTACTGTGTGTGCCCTGCACGCACCACACACCTGGAGTTCCAGGTCTCAGGCAAGCCTCTGGAACTGCCGTTCTGCTGCAACAGGCTGACTTCATCCCAGCCTATGCTACCCTCAAGTGTCCTCGACTATCCTGGCCGCTGACGGAAACATGGATTAACCACTGAAAAAACACTGCTAACTACCTACTCGGCTCTCTCCTCGTCTGACCATGTGTGCTCGCATACCCCGAGAGCATCCTGGTCAGAGGGGTGTTGGCACAGCATCGCTCATCTCGCCCAAGTGGAACATTCTCAATTTTTCCCCAAACCCATCTGTCTATCTCCTCATTTGAATTCCATGGCTCTCACAGTCACTAGCCCATTTAAGCTTACTATCCTTGTCCATCTATCGCCCATCCAGGTTACCTTGGAGAGCTTCATCAAATGAGCTTTGACGCGCTGATAAGTTTCCTTTCTGAGGCTGGCTCACCCCTCACAGTTTTGTGGGGGATTTCAACCTCCTACGTCTAACATTTGACATCAATTTCTCTCTGCCTCTCTCTTCTTTCCACTCCTCTCCTCTTTTGACCTCAACCCTCTCTACCGTCCCCCCCTACTCCACAAGGCAGGCAATACGCTTGACCTCATCTTTACTAGATGCTGCTTCTTCTACTACTCTCACTGCAACTCCCCTCCATGTCTCCGACCACTACTTTGGTATCCTTTTCTCTCTCTCGCTCCTCCTCCAACACTACTCACTCTGGCCCCTACAACAAATGGTAATGCGCCGCCGCAACCTTCGCTTTCTCTCTCCACACTACTCTCTCCTCTTCCATCCCTATCAGCTCTTCCCTCTCTCAATTCCTTCTCCCTCCAATCTCCTGATTCTGCCTCCATCAATCCTCCTCTCCTCCCTTTCTGCATCCTTTGGACTCTCTGGTGTACCCTATCCTCGCCGCCGGCTCGGTCCCTCCCCTTCCAGCTCCGTGGCTTGATGACTCATTGCGAGCTCACAGAACAGAGCTCCGGGCAGCGGAGCTGAATGGAAGAAACTAACTACCCTGCCGACCTGGGCATACTTTTCACTCCCTCCTCTCTACATTTTCTTCATCTATTTCTGCTGCTAAGGCCACTTTTCTACCGACTACTAAATTCAATCATCTGCCCTCTAACCCGAATAAGAGCTCTGTGCCAACATTCTCCTCCCTGCTGAATCCCCGCCCCCCCCCCCCCCTCTCTCTCTGTGATGAACTTTCGTCAACCACTTTGAAAGAGAGGTTGACAACATCCAGATCGATCCGTTTGTTAAGTCTATGACACTGCTGGTCCCTGCTCACACTGCCCTACACGCCCTATGCGTTGACTTTCTTTCTCCCCTCTCTCTCCGATAAAATCTTGCGACAACACTGCCCGCTTGAGAACCCATCCCTCCTCTCTTCTCCATACCATCTCACGGTGACATTCTTCCCCCTACCTCACCTCGCGTGATCAACTCATCCTTGACCGCTGGCTATGTCCCTTCCGTCTTCAAGAGAGCGATGAGTTTGCACCCCTTCTCAAAACAACAACCTCGATCCCACTGATGTCAACAATTACAGACCAGTGTCCTTCTTTCTTTTCTTCCAAAACTATTGAGCCGTGCCGTCTTTTTAGCCACTCTCTTGCTATCTCTCTCAGAATTACCTTCTTGATCCCAACCATCCAGGTTTCAGGACTGGGGGGTCATTTCAACTGAGACTGCTCTTGCCTCTGTGTCACGGAAGCTCTCCGCACTGCTAAAGCTAACTCTCCTCATCCTCTGCTCTTTGTCCTTCTAGACCTGTCTGCTGCCTTTGATACTGTGAAACCCATCAGATCCTCCTCTCCACCCTCTCCGAGCTGGGCATCTCCCTGCGCGGCTCGCACTCCTGGATTTGGCGTCTACCTGAACCGTCTCTCCTACCAAGTGGCGTGGCGAGAAGCTGTCTCCGCAGCACACGTGCTCTCACGCACTGGTGTCCCCCAGGGCTCAGTTCTAGGCCCTCTCTCTATTCTCTCCTATACACCAAGGTCACTTGGCTCTGTCATATCCTCAACCTGGCTCCCTCTATCATTGCTAAGCGCTGAACGATACACAACTAATCTTCATCCTTTCCCCCTTCTTGATAACCAGCTGGCGAATCGCATCTCGTGCATGTCTGGCAGACATATCAGTATGGTAGACTATAGACTGGATCACCACGTCAAGCTGAACCTTGGCAAAGACGGAGCTGCTCTTCCTCCCGGGTGAAGGACTGCCCGTTCCCATGATCTCGCCATCACGGTTGACAACTCCGTTGGTGACCTCCTCCCGAAGTGCGAAGAGCCTTGGCGTGACCCTGGACAAACACCCTGTCGTTCTCCGCTTAACATCAAGTGCGGTGACCCGATCCTGCAGTGTTCATGCTCTACAACGATCGGAGAGTACGACCCTCGCCATAACACAAGGAAGCGGCACCATATGTCCTAATCCAGGCACTTGTCGATCTCCCGTCTGGATTACTGCCAAACTCGCTGTTTGGCTGGGCTCCCTGCCTGTGCCATTAAACCCCTACAACTCATCCAGAATGCGCAAGCCCGTCTGCTGTTCAACCTTCCCAGTTCTCTCACGTCAAACCCCGCTCCCTGCCGCACACCTCTCCACTGGCTTCCTAGTTGAAGCTCCTGCCTGTTTACAAGACCATGGTGCTTTTGCCTATTGAGCTGTCAGGGGTAACGGCACCTCTGTACCTTCAGGCTCTGAATCAGTCCCTACACACTAAACTAGAGCATTGCGTTCATCCACCTCTGGCCCTGCTGGCTCCCCTTCCTCTGCGGAAAGGCATAGAGTTTCCGCTTTTCAACAAAAAACAGCCCAGTCAAAACTGTGCGCATGCGCTGCACCCCAATGGTGGAACAAGCTCCCTCACGATGCCAGAGACAGCGGAGTCACTCACCACCTTCCTGAGACATTTTGAAACCCCACCTCTTTAAGGATACCTGGGATAGGATAAACGTAATCCTTCTACCCCGCCCCCTCCCCCTTAACATAAAAAAAAAAAAAAAATATATAATATATATATATATATATATATATATATATATATATACTTGTAAAGTAGTTATCCCTACTGGCTATAGGTGAATGGCAGCCAACTTAGTAAGTCGCTCTGGGTAAGGTCGTCCTGCTAAAATGACGTAAATTAAATGTAACTATGGTCCTGCTTAAGTGTGCAGGCGCCCATCATTTGTTGGCTCACTAACCATATTTTTTATTCAACATTGTCTTATCATGAAAATATTCTAGAAAGTATGGAAATCAGATCTTGTGGCTGGCCACTCTATAAGGCGCGGAGCATAGTAGTGATCTTTCATAATTATCGCCCATTTCAAGGCTTCCTTGTCTAGGCTAAGATTTCTGAATCCTTGGTAAATGTACAACTTTGCTACATGCTATTTTATTGAATAAGTTTGTCCTCGAATGGCCTGAGCTTTTGAACGCCTGTTCATGGTTTCATGATGCTCTTAGTGACCAGAACTCAGTGACATCGTGATTGATGGGGTTAAGTACACTAGTTGTCAGTACAATCAGTCCCATGAAAATCATAATCAATCCTATGTGGTACAAATACGTATAAGGATGGTCACTGACAATGGTCTCCAACCAATAATATTGTGTGATATGTATGCATTTTCCAGTCATTTATTTACTATTTTATCTGTTAATTTACTGTACAATGCTAGCTAGCTACTGTAATTTTACTGTACACATCGTCATTGAGTTAGCATGGCTAAAGTCATGCCCCTTTTGTTGTTAATTTGTACTTTTACAGAGGAGTGGTGCGTATAATGGCAAGCATGAACTTTATCCAGTACAGACCTGGTGCTAGAACAACTCGTGTAGACGGTGCATTTGATTTCCATAGGGGGCACGTGTTTTCACACGGGACCTCTATGTGTGGAATGTAATAGTAAAGAGCTATAGGCAGCTCGTGAGTTTCAACGTGTGGAGAAGCTTAAACAATTTTCCTACAATTTCTATCTACCGACTTGGCGTGCCAGTTATGATTGATATTTTATATGCATATTTTCATGGAACAGTTTCATTCATTTCAATAATAACGTTTTCGTTTCTCAAAAGCATTGTCAAATTGGGGGGGGGGGGGGGGGGGTTCATCATAAAATCTGAAGTAAAATTATAAAAAACTTAAAAGTTAAAAATCATACTATGGCGAGAGCACTAGCCTCGGCCCATATGGACACATTGATCTATTGATGATCAATGGCAGCTTAAGCTAACTGGCAGCTAAAGAAATGACAGTATGAGAACTCAGAGATGCAGCAGTAGGCCCTATAACTTCCCATCGTCAACCAAGTACAATGCATGGCCTAAAGCCGACAAAATACAAACAGTAGAAAATATCCTCTGAGACAGTATGGTTCCTTTCAATCATATTCATCTCTCTATTCCACCTCTGTCTGCCCTTTCTATCTGTCTTGACTGGAGCATTGCTAGTGAAGTGCAACCTTGTATCAACTCATCACTCAGTTCGTGTCCAAAAGCTGTTGCTAGCGAACTTGCCACATTGTATCAACTAGCCAATTCCAGGCCCCCTCAAGCGTTTCCCTGCGGCCAATGAAGCTTGGGATAAGAAATATGTTTTTTATGATGTTTCCACTGGATATATGGGATCCATCAGATCATGATATTTTGCTCTTCACATGGCTTGGTGATTAATCGAAGGCCGGGAGTGTTGGAAAGATTGTTCATATACTTGGGGGGGGGAGGGATGCACAATCATTTGCAATGGGATGTTAAAAAACCGACTATCGTTGACCTTGTGGTGCGGCGAATAAAAAAATGAGTGGTGTACATGGTTAGTTAAGACAATCAGAAATAAGACATTGCCAAATGGTCACTTTCCTAACATATGACATGCGTTCTGGAGAGAGACGCACACCATATCTTCGGCACACCTCCCCTCCCCTGTCTGAATGCAACATTGAACATATACTCCAAGACACACTTATCTTCACACATATTTTTAGAACGCTTTTCACTGTCGCGCACACAACTCAATCAGCTCGGTTATTGCCACGCGGCACGCACCCAAATTGCGGCTTCCCAAACACACTTTGTGAATTTTAAAACATCCACAGGAAAAACATTTAAATAGAGCTAATGATCTTCTGTTGGCTTAAGTCATGCCTCCCTTGTGAAAGTATTTTGAATGATTCGTAATTATATAATGTTGCGAAACATACAGTCCGTGGTCAAGGTTGTGAGAAAGACACAAATTATTATTTTTCCACATAAGTCTGCTGTGTGCCTCAGTTTTTATATGAATGGCAATTTGCATATACTCCAGAATGTTATGAAGAAGTGATCAGATGAATTGCAATGAATTGCAAAAGTCCCTCTTTGCCCATTGACAATGAAACTTATCCCAAAAAACATTTCCACCTCATTTCAGCTCTGCCACAAAAGGACCACTGCCATCATGTCAGTGATTCTCTCGTTAACACAGGTGAGAGTTGTTGACGAGGACAAGGCTGGAGATCACTCTGTCATGCTTGATTGAGATTAGAATAACAGACTGGAAGCTTTAAAAGGAGGGTGTGCTTGAAATCATTGTTCTTCCTCTGTTAACCATGGTTACCTGCAAGAACACACGTGCCGTCATCATTGCTTTGCACAAAAAGGGCTTCACAGGCAAGGATATTGCTGTTAGTAAGATTGCACCCTAAATCAACCATTTATCGATCATCAAGACTTCAAGGAGAGAGAGGTTTCAATTGTTTGTGAGAAGGCTTCAGGGCACCCAAGAAAGTCCAGCAAGCGCCAGACCGTCTCCTAAAGTTGATTCAGCTGTGGATCTGTGGGATATCGGGGCACCACCAGTGCAGAGCTTGCTCAGGAATATGGCAGCAGGCAGGTGTGATTGCATCTGCACGCACAGTGAGAGGCGAAGACTTTTGGAGGATGGCCTGGTGTCAAGAGAGCATCGAGGAGCCACTTCTCTCCAGGAAAAACATCAGGGACAGACTGATATTCTGCAAAAGGTACAGGGATTGGACTGCTGAGGACTGGGGTAAAGTCATTTTCTCTGATGAATCCCCTTTCCCATTGTTTGGGGCATCCCGGAAAAAAGCTTGTCCGGAGAAAGACAAGGTGAGCGCTACCATCAGTCCTGTGTTTATGCCAACAGTAAAGCATCCCTGAGACCATTCATGTGTGGGGTTGCTTCTCAGCCAAGGGAGTGGGCTCACTCACACTTTTTTTGGCCTAAGAACACAGCCATGAAATAAAAAATGTACCAACACATCCTCCGAGAGCAACTTCTCCCAACCATCCAAGAACAGTTTGGTGACGAAACATGCCTTTTTTCAGCATGATGGGAGCACCTTGCCATAAGGCAAAAGTGATAACTAAGTGGCTCAGGGAAAAAAACCATCGACTTTTGGGTCCATGGCCAGGAAACTCCCCAGACCCTAATCCCATTGAGAACTTGTGGTCAATCCTCAAGAGGCGGGTGGACAAACAAAACCCACAAATTCCACTGCCATTGATTATGATGCTAAGAGAAGGGTCTGCCATCAGTCAGGATGTGCCCCAGAAATTAATTGACAGTATGCCAGAGCGGATTGCAGAGGTTTTTTGAAAAAGAAGGGTCAACACTGGCAAATATTGACTTCTTTGCATAAACTTAATGTAATTGTCAATAAAAGCCTTTGACACTTATGGAATGCTTGTAATTATCACTTCAGTATACCATAGTACATCTGACCAAAAAATATCTAAAAACGCTGAAGCAGCAAACTTTTGTGAAGAGCAATTCTTGTGTCATTCTCAAAACATTTTTTATCACGACCTGTACATTTACTTTTAGGCAATCCAGCATCCTAACAGTGCATAGTGCACCCGCCAACTTTATTTTCCGATTTGCAAGAGACTGAAACCAGAGATATTTTTATAATGACGAGATGCTCATGTCTCCGCCCTAACAATGGGAGTCTTAGGTCTGCATATTATTCCCATAGAAACGCATTTGCTTTATACTGGATCAGATTTTGGCAAGAGTGGAGCCCTCTTTCTTTACCCTCTTCCTATCTGCTGAAACTCTCTCACTGGAGAAAGCATCTGAGCGAGCGAAAAAAACAACGCCCCTCACTATGTAGCCCATGTATCTGGATGCTGTCTGGCCAGAAATAGTATGACACGCCATACTCTTTTGGTCTAGACAGCATCAGATACATGGTCTACACATACTGAGACCGAGGGGTGCTGCTTTAATTGAGATTGATGCGTCTTTCTGTTGGCGCATGTCTCGGTCAAATGATCAATATTTCAATATTTTATTTGGTAGGGCAAGGAGGTACTGTAGGGCGGGCCAAGCCCCCTAAGGCCCGCCCATAATGCCGGCCCTGACGCCATTAACCAGGACATATTAGCCCAACACCTGGTTGCCTCTGCCAGGAAGCTGAAAGTTGGCAGCAAGTGGATCTTCCAGCAAGACCATAACCCCGAGCACACATCACAATCCACAAAGAAATGGTTAATTGACCACAAAACCATCATTTTGCAATGGCCATCTCAGTCTCCTGACTTGAACCCCACTGAAAACCTGTGGTTTGAATTGAAGAGGGCAGTCCATAAGCGCAGACGAAGGATATCAAAGGATCTGGAAAGATTCAGTGTATGGAGGAATGGTCTAAGATCCCCCCAATGTGTTCTCCAATTAAATAAAACATTTTAGAAAAAGGCTCAGTGCCATTATCCTCACAACGGGGAGGGTGCTGGAGTATTGAAAACAGGAGGATGCCGGATAATTTTGACCCCTATCTTATTGAGAGAAAAAAAATTTACTTGTAAAAAATAAATATATAACATTCTCAGAAAAATTATATTAATATAAAAGTATATCATTTTCGAAAAATTTTTTTGCATACAATATAGCTCTGTATTTTTATTTTTTATTTTATATATTACCAGTGATGCCGAAACGTTGGTGTTTTACCCAATAAATTACTGGGAGTTTATATATAGAGAGTGTGCAACTCTCTTAATTTTTATAGTATACAGTCTTTTTTGCTCATCTTTTTCAAGGGTGCCAATCATTTAGGTCATGACTGTATAGAGCACTGCTTGCAATCAACAATGACATGGCTAGTCTGGTGTGGCACAGGGAGCTGGCAGAGATGAGGAAAGGGGTTAATTGAGACAACATGGCAGCATCCTGACTTCTGAGGCTGCTATTGAATCTGATCAGCCTGGCAGGAATAGAGCTCACCCACTGGATCAGATATGCATCAGCCTATAAGGCTGACTGCTAATATTCCTGCAAGGAGCTTTGCTCATGAAACAGACCTCTGAGGCTTCTATTGAATCTGATCAAGCACTAAGGCTGAAAGCTAATCTGATCAGCTTGTCAGGAATGGAGCTCTGTATATTTAAATATCCGCAATACGCACACACCTGTGTGTTCTGCTGGCCTCTCTCCTTAAAAAACGCTGCATAACTCTTGGAGTCCCATGCAGGAAAAGCTAGACTAGAATAGCTTGCTGGACATTATATATTTTTGCATTTCTTATACCAACAGACTATTTGAAGAGGGACGCAAGCTCTTACATTTTTACATTTTTTTTGCTGAATGTTAAATAAAGCAGCCAATAGAACTCATGGTTTGAAAGAAGAGCGAACTCGCGATGGCGGTAGGCTATAGCAGTTATGTTTCACTATATTGGATCAGCGGAGTTCGGAGGGATACATACAGCAGCGGAGGGATACATACGAGGTGAGGATTTACAGATTTACTCCCGTGTACACCTCTGTCACGGCTGGGGTCCACCCCTATATATAGACCCCATGGCTGCGACACACGTTCTCTTTCATTTTCTCTGCGGACGTCCGTATGGTTTGAGGTACAAACTTTCTAAAGTTCGCTTGGTAAGTCACTGTTAAGTGTAATATCTTGTGTGGAAGTATACTCACTGGCTGTTTGCAGCCTGGAGCAGCTGGCCACATGGACTCCTGCTCCGTGGCCGTGTTGGCTTGGCTGAGCTTATGGCTTCCCTTTGTGACAGGTGTGATGGTGGCATCCCCCTTGGGGATCCGTATACCTAGTGTACAGTGAGTTATGCAATGTGGCTGACGAAACAGATCAGCACATTTAGCTTAAAATGGTGATAAACTATTAGGCTATTTCTTCACATTATAAGACCAGCAATGCGCATATGGTAGTAGGCTATAAGCCCGAATGTTCCAGTAGCGGAAAACACCATTGTCAAAAATGACCGAAAATGCAATTATGCATGTAATGCTTTTATTATAAAGGTGCATTTTTATGGTGAAAATGATCTTCCCCACACTTGAAACTCACGCGCTGCTTATGTACGCAAGTTAGGCTCTACACCCCTTGTAAGCGGATAAATGTGCTTAATTTTACTAAGTTATTTGGCCACTTAGTTGTTGATACAAACTATTAAAACATATAGGCCTATAGGCTAGGCTACATGAGGTGTGCCACTATGATTCGAAAGCCAAAGTCACAAAAAAAGGCCATTGTTTCTCATGCTAGGCATCATTCACAAGTGATAATATCTAATTCACAAGTGATTGGCTAATATTGTGGTCCTCTGTAGCTCAGCTGGTAGAGCACGGCGCTTGTAACGCCAAGGTAGTGTGTTAGATCCCCGGGACCACCCATACACAAAAAATGTATGCATGCATGACTGTAAATCGCTTTGGATAAAAGCGTCTGCTAAATGGCATATTATTATTGTCACCCATCAGACTATTCTTGATTTAATCTTGTCCTTCAAATACTAAATAATACATACGTGAGGGGAAAAAAGTATTTGATCCCCTGCTGATTTTGTACGTTTGCCTACTGACAAAGAAATGATCAGTCTATAATTTTAATGGTAGGTTTTATTTTGAACAGTGAGAGACAGAATAACAACAACAAAATCCAGAAAAACGCATGTCAAAAATGGTTATAAATTGATTTTGCATTTTAATGAGGAAATAAGTATTTGACCCCCCTCTCAATCAGAAAGATTTCTGGCTCCCGAGGTGTCTTGTTATACAGGTAAAACAAGCTGAGATCGATAGGAGTGCATGCTCTCTTAAAGGGAGTGCTCCTAATCTCAGTTTGTTACCTGTATAAAAGATACCTGTCCACAGAAGCAATCAATCAATCAGATTTCCAAACTCTCCACCATGGCCAAGACCAAAGAGCTCTCCAAGGATGCCAGGGACAAGATTGTAGACCTACACAAGGCTGGAATGGGCTACAAGACCATCGCCAAGCGTCTTGGTGAGAAGGTGACAACAGTTGGTGCGATTATTCACAAATGGAAGAAACACAAAATATATAATTTTTTTCCCTCACTGTAGTGTACTGCCTGGTTTTGAGCCATGCAAGAGGGCAGTGGAGTGCCCTACTGGATGCCTGTTTTGGGCGGTGTTCTCAGAACGCCTGGCGCGATTGGAGGCCATGCGCGAGTGGGTCGGCCAGGCTCGGGCTCAGGCTGGGGACGAGCTCCCTCCCTCAGGAGTGGTGTGCCAGTGAGCTGTTAGTCCCTCTACTGGGTCCAGCACCCCTCCCAGGAATTGTGGCTGGAGCCACCGCAGGCAGAGCACATCGGCTGCCAGTCTTGGACGGGGACAGGAGGCGGACCACTGGGACCACCTTGAAAGGAGGGCGCATGCCCTGCATCACGAGGTTGATAGCTTTGGTGGCGACGACAGCTGTTCCCTGTTGGCCAGTGATTGGCTGTTCCTGGGGGACGATGCTGGCACTGTTCACCGCCGTGAGCGGGGCTACCAGGCTGACAGGCCATCAGAAGCCGTCAGCGGGGCGTCATCACCCACAGCGGCTCGAGAGGCTATGAGGAGCCTACTCACTCGGGTAGCCACTGCACATCAAACTGGTGGACAGTGATGACTCTCCATCTGTCCCCATCTCTGCTGAGTTCCGCGAGGCCTTGCAGGAGAGCTGGGCCTCTGCTAGGGGGTGCTTCCAACTCACAGCAGAGACTGGACCATGGAGTTATGTTGCGGGCACGGAGTCACTCCGGGAGTACCCGACCATGGACAACATGATAGCTGCCATGGTCCTCCCGGACCGATATATAGGCGGAATGATTGAAGCCGGGACCCCCCAGAGTCTTTGATGCAGACTTAAAAGCCACATATGGGTCCCTCTGCTCTCTTGGCCGCCTTACCAACGTGGCCATGCTGCTGCAGGCCTACCTGCAGACTTTCCCCGGCTGCAAGAGGGCACAGAGGAGCTCCTTCGGGAAGCAATGGAGGTGTCTCGCCTGCTTTCCCTGCTCCAGAGGGATGTGGCCCGCGTCAACGGACGGGCCATGGTGCAGGTGATTACCTCCCGGCTCCATCTCTGGCTGGCCCAATCCCATCTACCAGCTGCTCTCCAGAGCACATTTGCCACTCTCTCCATCGCCCCAGGGCTGACATTTGGCCCAGGGGTTGATGACATTCTGGAGCAGACCGATAAGGTTCGTAGGGACCGGGAGACCCTGAGAAGGTTCATGCTGCCTCCTCAGGCCCCGGGTCCAATGCAGACGGACCGTCGCCACCCACCTGTACCCGAACTACGGGGGGGTCCCTCTCCTGCCTCATCACCTCGTGCTGAGGGACGACATTGGGAGGGGCACAGCATGCAATGAAGCAACAACCTGTCAACTGTCACCGCCATAGGGACGTGCCTTGGGGACCCAGGCGCTCGTGGCGCCAGAGGAGAGCATTACTGTAAACAACAAGAAGAGTCATTTGACACCCACACAGAGGGTGGCCTTCATTGGCATGGAACTGGATTCAGTCCTCATGAGAGCACACCTGCCCACCAGAAGGGTTCAGGCGATCTTATCCTGCCTCCACCACTTTCGGCAGGGGCGGGTGGTATCCGCCCCTGACCTGCCAACGCCCTGTTGGGCTTGCTGACGGTGGCCTCGTTGCTGATTCCCCTGGGCCTTCTCCATCTCCGGCCTCTTCAACGGGGGTTCTACTCCCACCGGCTGCACCCGAAGCACAAACGTCAACGCCAGCTGCAGGTGACTGCACAGTGCCTCAGGGCATTGTTGAGGTGGTGCTGTCGTTCCTTTCTCTCAGGTGGGGTGGAGATGCTTAGGATGTGCCGCCGGTAGCTGGTCAGCACAAACGCCTCCCAGATCGGCTGGGGGGGTGTGACCAATGGCAGGTCGGCCAGTGGCTGTTGGCTACCCCCTTGGAGTGGCATGCACATCAATAGACCAGAGCTCCGAGCTGTACTGCTGGCCCTGCGGTCTTTCCTTCCACATCTGAAGGGAAGACATGTCCTGGTGAGAATGGACAACACCACAGTGGTGGCTTACATCAATCCATCAGGGTGGATTGAAGTCCCACCGTTTCATCTTATGGCACGGGAGCTCCTTCTCTGGGCTGTTAGGACCACAGAAGGCTACAACCGCTGCATACCAGTTGCACTGGCGGTTGTTCTGCTCTTGGTTCACTGGTATTGAGGTTGTGCCCGAGTCATGCGGGGTGCAGTATGTCCTCCAATACCTGCAGTCTCGCTTGGATGAGGGCTTGGCAGCCTCTACACTGAGAGGGTATTTGGCCGCTATATCTGCCTGCCATGTGTGGTGGATGGACAGGCCAGTGGGGCGCCATCCCTTGGTCTCCAGGTTTATGAAGGGGGTTCGTCACCTGCGTCCAGCTAGGACCCGCTCATGGCTAAGCTGTGATCTGGATGGGGTCTTGGCAACTTTGGCAAAGCCGCCTTTCAAACCATTGGAGTCTGCCTCCCTGAAACACCTCTCTATGAAGGTGTTTTTCTTGGTAACGATTACTTCCATGAAGAGGGTTGGTGAGTTCCATGCTTTTTTGGTAAGTTCTGAGTGCTACCATATGGACCCGGTGGTAGGAGTATATCTCAACCAACATCAGCCCCAACCCTTCATTTCTCCCAAAGGTTCTGTCAGAAAGGCATGTGAACATCCCTTTTACCCTGTTTGCTTACAACCGGCATGCTGTGCCCTGTGCGGGCACTGGCTGCCTATGTGGAGCGGACACGGTTAGTGAGAACAACAGACCAGCTCTTTGTCTGCTATGGTGAGAGAGTCCTGGGGGCTGGGCTATCAAAGCAGAGGCTCTCTCACTGGATCAGAGACATGATTACGACATCATACCGCCTGGCTGGCAGGTCAGTGCTGGGATCTGTGGTGGCACATTCAACACGAGGTGAGGCTGCGTCCTGGGCTCTACTGAGAAGAGTACCCCTCGCTGATATCTGTGCTGCGGCCAGCTGGGCTTCCTCTTGCACCTTTGGTAGGGACTATCGGGTAAATGTGGCACCTCCCTCTGCGGTTGTTCAGCGGTCCTAGGTGTCGCCTCCCCTTCCGGGGACTGTGCCGGGACCCCCCTTCCCCATTGACGGCCCCTGTGTCTCGGTTCCACGCTGGGACTTCGCCGCTGGCTGGCCAGGTCCCTCTAGCACCGACTAAATCTGGTACGGGTATACCAAGATATTGGAATGATCCAGTATAATGAAACATAACGAAGGTTACGTATGTAACCACGGTTATGTGATTTATATGGATCACTCCAATCCTCTACGGTGCTAGAGGCACCTCAAAAATGACCCCAGCCATGACACAGGTGTACACGGGAGTAAATCTTTAAATCCTTACCTCGGATGTATTAAATAAATAAAAAATCCTCAGCAATCTACACATAATACCCCATAATGACAAAGCGAAAACAAGTTTAAATATTTTTGCAAATGTATTAAAAATAAAAACAGAAATACCTAATTTAACATAAAACTATTCAGACCCTTTGCTATGAGACTTGAAATTTAGCTCAGGTACATCCTGTTTTCCATTGATTATCCTTGAGATGTTTTCTACAACTTGAATTTGGAGTCTACCTGTGGTAAATTAAATTGATTGGACATGATTTGGAAAGGCACACAACTGGCTATATATAAGGTCCTTACAGGTTGACTGTGCATGTCAGAGCAAAAACCAAGCCATGAGGTCGAATGAATTGTCCGTAGAGCTCCGAGACAGGATTGTGTTGGCACTGATCTGGGCAAGGGCACAAAAAAATGTCTGCAGCATTGAAGGTTCCCAAGAACACAGTGGCCTCCATCATTCTTAAATGGAAGATGTTCGGAAGCACCAAGACTCTTCGTAGAGCTCGCTGCCCGGCCAAACTGAGCACATCAGTCACTCTGACAGAGCTCTAGAGATCTTCTGGGGAGATTGGAGAACCTTCCAGAAGGACAACCATCTCTGCAGCACTCCACCAATAAGGCCTTTATGGTAGAGTGGCCAGACAGAAGCCACTCCTCAGTAAAAGGCACATGACAGCCCGCTTGGAGTTTGCCTAAAAGGCACCTAAAGGACTCTGAGGCCATGAGAAATAAGATTCCCTGGTCTGATGAAACCAAGACAGAGCTTGAGAGGTTCTGCAGAGAAGAATTTGAGAGAAACTCCCTAAATACAGATGTGTGCCAAGCTTGTAGCGTCATACCCAAGAAGACTCAATGCTGTAATTGGTGCCAAAGGTGCTTCAACAAAGTACTGAGTAAATGGTCTGTAAATGTGATATTTACATTTTTAATAAATTAGCAAAAAATTGTCAAAAAATGTTTTTTTGCTTTGTCATTATGGGGGTATTTGTGTCTATATTGATAAGGGGAAAAACGATTTTAAAATCAATTTTAGAATAAGGCTGTAACTTAACCAAAATGTCGAAAAATCAAGCGATCTGAATACTTTTCTGAGGCACTGTAATACAGTAGAAGACAATACAGCCAGCTAGCAAAAACCACCTGACAAATGGACACAATACTGCACCTCAAAAATGTTCCACGTTAGATTTCCAAGGAAAACGTATAATTCAGAGAGGGAGACTAAACCTGTAAACTAAGCGGCACCATTCAGCTGACCACACACATTCATTCAGATTATTGACGCGAAGCCCACCAATTAGTCGCCGAGAGACCCTCAATAACTAGCCTGGGTAAGGGTCACAACAATATTGTAGAATGTTTTCAGTTGTGGATTTTTTTGGCCCCTAGATGTCATCTATAGAACATGATTGAAAGGTCATAGACTGTACTTCAGCTTCAGGCGGTTGTGAGTTCTATTTGTAGGGGTTTAAACTGGTATATTTCAAAGAATAAAAGTTAAAAATCCTACCTCTGGGATAGGCAAATAAATTCAAAAATATTCATGGTGCCATCAAACCAATTCATTTGTAAAGGATGCTGGGGACAACACCTACACGTGGAGGTCAAGCAATCTACACGTGATACGTCTAGACAAATACAGTGGGGAAAAAAAGTATTTAGTCAGCGGCCACCAATTTTGCAAGTTCTCCCATCTTAAAAAGACGAGAAGAGGCCTGTAATTTACATCATAGGTACAATGAATTTATTTGCAAATTATGGTGGAAAATAAGTATTTGGTCACCTACAAACAAGCAAGATTTCTGGCTCTCACAGACCTGTAAACTTCTTCTTTTAAGAGGCTCCTCTGTCCTCCACTCGTTACCTGTTATTAATGGCACCTGTTTTGAACTTGTTATCACAGTATAAAAGACACCTGTCCACAACCCTCAAACAGTCACACTCCAAACTCCACTATGGCCAGACCAAAGAGCTGTCAAGGACACCAGAAGAACAAAATTGTAGACCTGCACAGGCTGGGAAGACTGAATCTGCAATAGGTAAGCAGCTTGGTTTGAAATCAACTGTGGGAGCAATTATTAGGAAATGAAGACATACAAGACCACTGATAATCTCCCTCGATCTGGGGCTCCACGCAAGATCTCATCCCGTGGGGTCAAAATGATCACAAGAACGGTGAGCAAAAATCCCAGAACCACACGGGGGGACCTAGTGAATGACCTGCAGAGAGCTGGGACCAAAGTAACAAAAGCCCTACCATCAGTAACACACTACGCCGCCAGGGACTCAAATTCTTCTGCAGTGCCAGGACGTGTCCCCCTGCTTAAAGCCAGTACATGTCCAGGCCCGTCTGAAGTTTGCTAGAGTGCATTTGGATGATCCAGAAGATGGGAGAATGTCATATGGTCAGATGAAACCAAAATAGAACTTTTTGGTAAAAACTCAACTCGTCGTGTTTGGAGGACAAAGTAATGCTGAGTTTGCATCCAAAGAACAACCATACCTACTGTGAAGCATGGGGGTGGAAACATCATGCTTTGGGGCTGTTTTTCTGCAAAGGGACCCAGGACGACTGATCCGTGTAAAGGAAAGAATGAATGGGGCCATATATCGTGAGATTTTGAGTGAAAACCCTCCTTCCATCAAGCAAGGGCATTGAAGATGACAAACGTGGCTGGTCTTTCAGCACGACATGATCCCAAAAACACAACGCCTGGGGCAACGAAGGAGTGGCTTCTTAGAAGCATTTCAAGGTCCTGGAGTGCCTAGCCAGTCTTCTCCAATCTCAAACCCCATAGAAAAATCTTTGGAGGGAGTTGAAAGTCCGTGTTGCCCAGCGACAGCCCCAAAACATCACTGCTCTAGAGGAGATCTGCATGGAGGAATGGGGCCAAAATACCAGCAACAGTGTGTGAAAATCTTGTGAAGACTTACAGAAAACGTTTGACCTGTGTCATTTGCCATCAAAGGGTATATAACAAAGTATTGAGAAACTTTTGTTATTGACCAAATACTTATTTTCCACCATAATTTGCAAATAAATTCATAAAACAATCCTACAATGTGGATTTTCCTGATGTGTTTTTTCCCTCATTTTGTCTGTCATAGTTGACGTGTACCTACGATGAAAATATTACAGGCCTCTCTCATCTTTTAAGTGGGAGCAACTTGCACATTGGTGCTGACTAAATACTTTTTTTTTCCCCACTGTATACTGAGTGTACAAAACATTATGAACACCTGCTCTTTCCATGACGTAGATTGACCATAGGCCTCCTGAGGCATGCAGCGGTCTAAGGCACTGCATCCAAGTGGTAGATGCATCACTACAGACCCAGGTTCGATCCCAAGCTGTTTCGCAGTCGACCGGGAGACCCATGAGGTGCTGACACGTGTCACCAGATGTATGGTGTTTCCTCCGACACATTGGTGCGGCTGGCTTCCAGGTTAAGCGAACATGTGTCCAGAAGGCAGTGCGGCTTGGCAGGGTTGTGTTTCGGAGGACGCATGGCTCTCGACCTTCGCCTCTCCCGAGTCTGTACAGGAGTTGCAGCAACGGGACAAGACTGTAACTACCAATTGGATATCACTAAAAAGTACAACAAATTAAAATAAAGACATAGACTGACCAGGTGAATCCAGATGAAAGCTATGATCTATGTTATTATGTCACTTGTTAAATCCACTTCCATCAGTGTAGATGATGGGGAGGAGACAGGTTAAATAAATGATTTTGAAGCCTTGAGACATGGATTGTGTATGTGTGCCATTCAGAGATTGAATGGGCAAGACAAAAGATTTAAGGGCCTTTGAACACGGTAATGGTAGTAGGTGCCAGGCGCACCGCGTTTTTGTGTTCAGAACTGCAATGCTGTTGGGTTTTTTCACGCTCAACAGTTTCCCGTGTGTATTCAAGAATTGTCCCCACCCAAAGGACATCCAGCCACTTGACACCGACTGTGGGAAGCCATTGGAGTCATGTTGGCCCATCATCCCTGCTGGAAAACGCTTTCGACACCTTGTAGATTCCCATGCAACCAATGAATTTAGGCTTTTTCGAGGACAAAAGGGGTGCTACTCAATATTAATGTTTTGTATACTCAGTGTAATATATCTGTCAATGTCCAGTAGAAGGTGCATCAAAAGAAGCTGGGACCGAGAGACTGAAAAACAGCTTCTAATCTCATGGCCATCAGACTGTTAAATAGCCATCACGTAGCCGGCCTCCACCCAGTACCCCTGCCTTGAAACTTAATCAATGTCACTGAGCCGGCTACCACCCAGTTACAGTTTCAGAAATAGTAATTGGCTTTTTGATTAATCTGATTGGTTAGAGACGATCCAATCGCTCATTGCTTTTTTTGTACATCCCCACCTCATTCTGATGTCAGCAAGGAAACACATTACGATGGCAGTCTCAGAATGAATGTATGCAGTGGTGTAAGTACTTAAGTACAAAATACTTTAAAGTTACTACTTAAGTCGTTTTTTGGGTATCTGTACTTTAATTTACTATTTATATTTTTTACAACTTTTACTTTTACTTCACTACATTCCTAAAGAAAATAAATGTACTTCTTTACTCCATACATTTTCCCTGACACCCAAAAGTACTCGTTACATTTTGAGTGCTTAGCAGTACAGGAAATGGTCAATTCACACGCACTTATCAAGAGAACATCCCTGGTCATCCCTACTGCTTCTGATCTGGCGGACTCACTAAACACAAATGCTTTTGTTTGTAAATGATGTCTGCATGTTTGTAGTGTGCCCCTGGCTATCCATAAATAAATAAAAAAACAAGACAATTGTGCTGTCTGGTTTGCTTAATATAAGCAATTTGAAAATTATTTATACTTTTACTTTTGATACTTACGTATATTTTTGCCATTTTAACTTTACTTTTTTAATACTTAAGTATTTAAGACCAAATAATTTTAGACTTTTACTCAAGTAGTATTTTACTGGGTGACTTTCACTTTTACTTGAGTCATTTTCTATTAAGGTAGCTTTACTTTTACTTTTAATTATGGCAATTGGGTAACTTTTCCACCACTGAATGTATGTAATCAAATCAAATCAAATTGCCTTTGCCACATGCGCCGAATAACACAGGTGAAATGCTTACTGTTACAAGCCCTTAACCAACAATGCAGGTTTTTTTAAGAAAAATAAGTGTTAAGTAAAAAATATATAAGTAACATATATATATATATATATATAGTATAATATATATACATATATCGTTTTTTATAGCAGCAGTAAAATAAAATAACAGTAGGGAGGCTATATACAGGGGGTACCGGTACAGAGTCAATAAGCGGAGAATGCAAATATCCGGGTAGCCATGATTAGCTGTTCAGGAGTCTTATGGCTTGGGGTAAGAAGCTGTTTAAGAAGCCTTTTTGGACCTAGACTTGGCACTCCGGTACCGCTTGCCTGCGGTAGCAGAGAGAACAGTCTATGACTAGGGTGGCTGGAAGTCTTTGACCATTTTTAGGGCTTCCTCTGACACCGCCTGGTATAGAGGTCCTGGATGGCAGGAAGCTTGGCCCCAGTGATGTACTGGGCCGTACGCACTACCCTCGTAGTGCCTTGCGGTCAGGAGGCCAAGAAGTTGCCAATACCAGGGGCAGTGAATGCAACAGTCAGGATGCTCTCGATGGTGGCAGCTGTAAAACTTTTTAAGGATCTGAGGGACCCAGGCCAAATCTTATCTTTTTCAGAGTTTCTCCCTGCGGGACGGAAACCTGACCATCGAAAATAAAGTGAAGTCACTGGAAGCATTGAAAGATTGAAGCATCTCATCCCACAGACACAGTTGAGAAATGGTGTCAACAAAACCTTTCATTCCTGCTTACGAAGAGCCTAACCCAGCCAGAAGGCCCACAGTCAGGCCTATGCCGCTTTTGGCAGGCAGGCCCTGCCAAAGGCTGAGTAGGGTGGGCAGAGAGTGCCACCCACGACTGCCTTGTTTGGCTACAACGTAAGCCCGCGTTGTCTTGCCAGGCTTATCAGCAGGAGTCATGTCAAGATATTTGGAGGGCATCAGGTTTGTTTTGTGTGTGTGTGTGGTGTTGCGTGTGCATGCAGTTATGTGTGCGTGTGTGAACCATGCAGTTATTTTCTCTATTTTTTGCTCAGTGAACACTCGATCTGACAGGCATCCCTGGAGTTAGCAGGGAAGCAGATGGCAGGGCCTCTTTCCCATCAGCATAGATGTCAGCCTCCTGCACATTATCGCCAAGCCTGCAACACTATTTTTTTCCAGTCTTCAGCACCTTCAGCACTTCCCTCCCAGTCTATTTCCACTTCCACCGTCTTCCGAACTTGCCATGCAATCTAACAGGAAACTGCCTAAATAAATTAAACACGGGGACTAAATGAGGGATACAAAGTATATTGAAAATAATAGATCTTCCACACAGGTGTGGTTCGTGAGTTAACATCACCAGTCATGCTTAGGGTCATGTAAAAAAAATGCCCAGTTGCCCATGGCTAGAAGAAGAGATCTCCAGTGACTTGAAAGAGGGGTCTCAAGGAGTCACCAGATCTCATCCCAATTGAACACCTTATAGGAGATTCTGGAGTGGCGCCTGACACGAGTTTTCAACCCCCATTAACAAAACGTTTGGAATTAGTGAATAGTGTCGCATCCATCCATAGAGTTTCCAGACACTATGCATCAATGCCAAGGTGCATTGAAGCTGTTCTGCCGGCTTGTGGTGGCCCACAAACACGCGCTATTAAGACACTATGTTGGTGTTTCCTTTATTTTGGCAGTTATCTGTAGAGTTTCCCTCAGCCTCGAAGAATGAGCCATCACCTGACGATGACGCCTATCACAGGCCTTGCAATCTTGCTGTAACCCTAAACTGGTGAAAAAACTAAATGGATTGTCTGACCAACTAACTAAAATATATTGATTTTCTTAATTGGAAGTTCCAGGGTAAGGGAGTTAAAGTTAGGTCGGGGACCCCCTGGACCCGACGTCTCATGGGCGTGGACAAATTTATCTCAGTGAACCTGAAGGATAGAATGTGGGGTTTTTACTGGGATTTGGGTTTTACCGCAAGACTCAGAATGACTAGGAAAATCTTTTTTGATTGATTGATTGTGTTATCTTCTGTTCTAAGAAAGATGAAATAGACAAAATGGAATTGTCTGATGGATCTTCTTTCTGCTTTCCAATACCTTTCTGATGCATTTCAATCACATTTCAATCATTTCAAAGGATATTTCCATATTTCTGTGTTATTTAAAATGTGTGTTGATGTAATGGCAATAAGGCCAGATTCAACATTTTCATCAAATATTTTTACATATTTGTTTCTGAAACCCCCCAATTGTCTTAACATAGAGATTCAAATCTCTTAAAACAAATGTTTTTGTTTGATCCACGCGAACGTGACCAAAGACATGACTGAAACAGGAACAAACTTTTCCGCAATTCATGTACAGATGTAGGATCTTAATTTGACCACTTTCTCACAGCAGGAAAATAATCCTACAGCAACAGGAAATATTAATTACTATGTGGATTATAATGAATGGACATTTTTGTAATGGTTGATAAATGTTTAGTTCAAGTCTACAAACTTTAGAAGCCTTTTTAAACCTCGAATACACTACAAGTTAACATTTCCTGCTCTGCGACAGCGTGATTAAATTATGATCTGTGGATATATAAAATTAATGTGATATTTGAGACCTCTCTCACTCATTGATTGATCGTCTACACACATTTGGCTGTCACAGATGCTACCTCCCCAGATTTCACTCTTTGATTTTCATCTACAGTCAGCTGCATTAGCCGTACAGGCAGATATAGTGGGGAGAACAAGTATTTGATACACTGCCGATTTTGCAGGTTTTTCCTACTTACAAGCCAACCGTTTAGACTGTACACAATGAAGAAAAAAAACTTTTAAAGTAGTAATTTTTACCTCTTCACATAGGTACACTTCATAACACTTCCCACTGTGAGAGACGGAATCTAAAACAAAAATCCAGAAATTCACATAGTAATTAATGTTTGCATTTTATTGCATGACATGAAAGTTATTTGATACATCAGAAAAGCAGAACTTATATTTGGTACAGAAACCTTTGTTTTGCATTAGCAGAGATCATACGTTTTCCTGTAGTTCTTGACCAGTTTGCACACACTGCAGCAGGTATTTTGGCCCACTCCTCCATACAGACCTTCTCACAGATCCGTCAGGTTTCGGGGCTGTCGCTGGCAAATACGGACTATCAGCTCCCTCCAAAGATTTTTCTATGGGTTCAGGTCTGGAGACTGGCTAGGCCACTCCAGGACCTTGAGATGCTTCTTACGGAGCCACTCCTTAGTTGCCCTGGCTGTGTGGTGTTTCGGGACGTTGTCATGCTGGAAGACCCAGCCACGACCCATCTTCAATGCTCTTACTGAGGGAATGAGGTTGTTGGCCAAGATCTCACGATACATGGCCCCATCCATCCTCCCCTCATACGGTGCAGTCCGTCCTGTCCCCCTTTGCAGAAAAGCATCCCCAAAGTATGATGTTTCCACCTCCATGCTTCACGGTTGGGATGGTGTTCTTGTGGTTGTACTCATCCTCCTTCTTCCCTCCAAACACGGAGAGTGGAGTTTAAAACCAAAAAGCTCTATTTTTGTCTCATCAGACCACATGACCTTCTCCACATTCCTCCTCTGGTTCTCCAGATGGTCATGGGCAACTTCAGACGGCCCTGGACCTGCGCTGGCTTGAGCAGGAGGACCTTGCGTGCGCTGCAGGATTTTAATCCATGACGGCGTAGTGTGTTACTAATGGTTTTTCTTTGAGACTGTGGTCCCAGCTCTCTTCAGGTCATTGACCAGGTCCTGCCGTGTAGTTTCTGGGCGGTCCCTCACACTTCCTCATGCTCATTGATGCCCCACGAGGTGAGATCTTGCATGGAGCCCCAGACCGAGGGTGATTGACCCGGCATCATTTGAACTTCTTCCATTTTTCTAATAATTGCGCCAACAGTTTTTGCCTTCTCCCAAGCTGCTTGCCTATTTGTCCTGTAGCCCATCCCAGCTTTGGTGCATGTCTACAATTTTATCTGATGTCCTTACACAGCTCCTCTGGTCTTGGCCATTGTGGAGAGGTTGGAGTCTGTTTGACTGAGTGTGTGGACAGGTGGTCTTTTATACAGGTAATGAGTTCAAACAGGTGCAGTTAATACAGGTAATGAGTGGAGAACAGAAAGGCTTCTTAATGAAAAACTAACAGGTCCTGTGAGACAGCCGTAATTCTTACTGGTTGGTCGGTGATCAAATACTTACTGTCATGCAATTATAAAATGCAAATTAATTACTTAAAAATCATACAATGTTGATTTTCTTGATAAAAAAAAAAATTACAGACCTCTACATGCTTTGTAAAGTAGGAAAACCTGCAAAATCAGCAGTGTATCAAATACTTGTTCTCCCACTGTATGTTCAGGCAGAAAGACACCTAAATACAAAGTTTCAAGTCTCTAGGTCAAACAGGGCAGCGGATATGAGGGTTTTAGGTGAGAACTGCCTTATAAACAGTGCCACCTATAGGCCAATCAGTGCCATTCTTTTCGAAAAAGTTACTCATCATTGGCCTCTAGTTTCTGTGTGCCAAATTAGAAAAAAAGTTACAATCTATGCTTGAGTGGTTTGACTATGTCAACGGGAATAAAATTGATCTAAGAATAACAATAGGTTTTCGCTGTGAACCCCTAATAATTGTCTTAACAGACAATGTGCATTATTTAACATTACTATTAAAATAGTTCTCACTTATAGGAATGGGTCATTGTTTACAAGTTGCTAGCTATCGCCATAAAGCCATTGCAGAAAACCACATATTTTCATATTGGTTCTGTGATCTGGTACTTTCCTTTCTATTGGATGGACTCTGGCTGCACTGTAGACGACACAAAGTTAGGAAAAATTTGAATTTCGTTTTCGCATCAAATCGAATGTAATTGGTTGTACACACATATTTAAAAGATATGTAGCAAAATGCTTGTAGCGGGTGTAGCTAAATGCTTGTGTTCCTAGCTCCAACAGTGCAGTAACATCTAACCAGCGTGTAGCTCAGTTGTTCAGAGCATGGCGCTTGCAACGCCAAGGTTGTGGTTCGATTCCCACGGGGGCCCAGGTTATGAAAAAATAAATAAAAAATAAATAAAAAATGTATGCACTCACTAACTGTAAGTCGCTCTGGGTAAGAGTGTCTGCTAAAATGACAAAAAATGTAACATTACACACAAATCTGAAAATAAATATTAGGAAGAACAATGTTGGAGCCCTAAATGCAACAATTCCAAAGATTTAACTGAGTTACAGTCTCAGCCTCCAGTATCTATGGCTGCAATAGTCCTATGTGCCGGGGGGCTAGGGTCAGTCTGTTATATCTGGTGTTATTCTGCTGTCCTTATCTGGTGTCCTGTGTGAATTTAAGTATGCTCTCTCTAATTCTCTCTCTCTCCCTCTCTCCCTCCCCTCCCGGAGGACCTGAGCCCTAGGACCATGCCTCAGAACTACCTTGCCTGATGACTCCTTGCTGTCCCCAGTCCACCTGGTCGTGCTGCTGCTCCAGTTTCAACTCTTCTGCCTGCGGCTATGGAACCATGACCTGTTCACCACACGTGCTACCTTGTCCCAGACCTGCTGTTTTCAACTCTCTCCCTCTACCGCACCTGCTATTACAACCTCTAAATGCCCGGCTATGAAAATCCAAGTGACATTTACTTCTGATGTACTGACCTGTTGCAACCTCTACAACCACTGTGACTATTATTTGACCCTGAACGTTTGATTATCTTGGATGAAAATCTGGCCTTAATGGCCATGTACTGTTATAATCTCCACCCGGCACAGCCAGAAGGGTACTGGCAAGGGTACTTACCAAAAAGTTATATTTTGGTTTCATCTGACCATTTGACATTCTCCCAATCCTCTTCTGGATCATCCAAATGCACTCTAGCAAACTTCAGACGGGCCTGGCCATGTACTGCTTAAGCAGGGGGGACACGTCTGGCAACTGCAGATTTGAGTCCCTGGCGGCGTAGTGTGTTACTGATGGTAGGCTTTGTTACTTTTGGTCCCAGCTCTCTTTTGCAGGTCATTCACTAGGTCCCCCCCGTGTGGTTCTGGAATTTTTTGCTCACCGTTTCTTGTCACATCATTTTGACCCCACGGGGTGAGATCTTGGTGTGGAGCCCCAGATCGAGGGAGATTATCAGTGGTCTTGTATGTCTTCCATTTTCCTAATAATTGCTCCACAGTTGATTTCTTCAAACCAAGCTGCTTACCTATTGCAGGTTCAGTCTTCCCAGCCTGGTCACGTCTGCTAAATTTTGTTTCTGTGTCCTTTGACAGCTCTTTGGTCTTGGCCATATGGAGTTTTGGGGGGAGTGTGGACTGTTTGAGGTTGTGGACAAGGTGTATTTTATACTGATAACAAGTTTCAAACAGGTGCCATTAATACAGGTAACGAGTGGAGGACAGAGGAGCCTCTTAAGAAAGAAGTTTACAGGTCTGTGAGAAGCCAGAAATCTTGCTTGTGTTTGTAGGTGACCAATACTTATTTTCCACCATAATTTGCAAATAAATTCATTAAAAATCCTACAATGTGATTTTCTGGAAAGAAAATTCTCATAATTTGTCTGTCATAGTTGACGTGTACCTATGATGAAAATTACAAGCCTCTCTCATCTTTTTAAGTGGGAGAACTTGCACAATTGTGGCTGACTAAATACTTGTTTTCCCCACTGTATATTTTTGTCGTTTTTCAGTGAACAAGGTGAAAAATAATGTGTTAGGCTTTTTCCACAATGCACCTAAAGATGACTAGAGAAGAGACCATTTGTAACAACAGATTTGAATGAATATGGTAAGATTCATATTTCAGGCTTATTCCATAATGCAACTAAAGATGATGAGAGGAGGATGTTGCTGAGATACGCTATTGTGTGTAACAACAAAGATTTCCATGAACATGGTCTAAAATCACGTTTAAATACAATTTACACAACCGCAGATGATGATAAGAGGCACTTTTGATATTACCACATTTTTTCAATGAACATAGACTAAATCAATTACAGGCCTCTCTCTCTTTTTAAGTGGAGAACTTGCACAATTGGTGGCTGACTAAATACTTTTTTTCCCACTGTACTTTAATATACATTTTGGTAGCAGCTAGACTACACATGCAGGACTGTTTTACAGCTGATTTTTCTCTTCAACTGAATAGTAAATGGCATAATAGAGAACACAGTGGTCCCAGCAGAGAAGCAATAAGCTTATAACGAAGAAACAATTGATCATTACAGCTAATAATGGAAATCATAATTAAGCAATAAGGCATGAGGAGGGTATGATATATGGCCACAATACACCACGGCTAAGGGCTGTTCTTAAGCATGACACCATGCGGAGTGCCTAGTACAGCCCCTTAGCCATGGTATTTTGGCCATATACCACAACCTGAGGTGCCTTATTGCTATTAATAAACTGGTTACCAAACGTAGTTAGAACAGTACAAACAACTTTTTTGGTCATACCCGTGTATTTCACAGCCAATCAGCACTCAGGGCTAGAACACCTGGTTTGTAATCCTAAGTAATCCTGTGTGTTGCCCCTTTTGCCATAGTTGCTCCTAGGGTTTAAAAGTTGACTTTTTTCTTGTGCTAGAGACCAGACCCCGACAGGATATTCACAATCCTGGAGCTGTGTTGCCCCTTTGCCATAGTTGCTCCTAGGGTTTTAAAAAGTTTGACTTTTTTCTTGTGCTAGAGAACCCCGACAGATATTCAACAATTCCTGTAGCCTTGTTTGCCCTTGTTTGCCATAGTTGCTCCTAGGGTTTTGAAAAGTTGACTTTTTCTTTGTGCTAGAGACCCCGACAGATCTTCAACATCCATGGAGCTCTGTGTCCCATGAATAAAGAAGGAGGTCTGGTCCAGGGGGAAAACATTAGTTATGCAGGAGCTCCCATCCACTGCCTGTGTCCTGTTGGATGAAGAGAGAGTGAAAAGGAGAGGGAAAAATAAAGCTTCTCTTAATAAGGAATACACTGGCTGCCTTTAATGCATGGGTGGAAATCACAAGGGTGTTCCTCAGATATGAAGTGGTTGGATAATTTTGGTCTCTCAGAATACAACAAATTACGACGGTTGTTTTAAAATTCTCAGCAGTGACGTGCGGGTCAGGGTATGCAGGGTAGGCAGTGCTTATCCTTGTGATAATCACATTTTTAAAAAACGACAACGGCTTTCATTGAAAAGCCAAATAAAGTTTTCTAATATATGTTTTAATGGTCTCTTTTGTTATCTAATGTTTTTTTTCTCAATGATTCCTGTTGGTTAATATGACTAAAAATCTTCAAAATCGTGCTAAAACTGCATCACAACTGCAGGAAAAGTGCCAGGGTAATGCAGCCTTCCTCCCCATTCCATTCAAAATTTGTGACACGCGCGTGTCCATTTGCTGCGTGCCTAACCTGACATTCGTTGCACTGAGCGGATTTCATATTTTGCGCATCCATATTGCCTAAACATGTGTTGTGTGGGTAACTCTGCACATTTTGGGCATGTCCTACATAATTTGGCACAAACGTCGCATTACTTTAAACTAGAACAAGCTTAGGCTAGCTAGCAAACCAACACAACCTAAAAAAAAATGGACACTATATCTGCATCCTCAAAATTTTCCAAGTTGGATTTTCTAAGGACAACTTGGTACAGTATAATTTCAGAGAGGGAGAACTAACACCTGTCCTTCCTGACCTTCATCAGAGTAAGGGACGAGAGCGGTCATGAATGAAAAAGAGTGATTGTGTTGCTGCGATACCAGTATCCGCCTGTACTGATTCCCACCTTTTGCCATGCTGATCTTCTCAACCGGTACAAAGTCTGGGTAACAATTAACAATCACACGAAAAGTCGGCATCACACACATCTAACACTCAGATCACCATAAAATATTTTGTGATGACCAAACGGATCGATCTGGCATTAAATGAACAGCAAATAACAACAGTGACCATACACAAAGGAAAACTGTGGAGATTTGAAGGTACCATTATTAGAGCAACATGCTACCTAAGCAATTGGAAGAGGTCGTTCTTCTGCTTTGAAAGCGAATTCCACGAACCTACATTCAGAATTGACCTGAGAAGGATTGCTGTCCTCCTTGGGCTACCCCACTGGGCACAACCACCACATTCATTTCAACGTGGATAACATTGGTCAGATTTTGTTGATACGATTGGATCATGAAGAGTACAACCTATTTTCACCCACAGATCAAAAGTATGTTGAATTCCCAATGTGTTTATCACTATGCTTTCAATCAACCAGCTAACAGCACAACCAAAATTCCCAATGGAAATCAATTGTCAAGTGTTTTATTTGTTGTCCCCTAAATGTGAAATCACTGTCACTTTCAACCATTTAACGCACAACAAAGTTCAAGATGGGATACATGTTAGATATTTTGTTTATTTATACTACAAACTTACTGTGTTATCACTGTGCTTCATCTACTAGCACAATGCCCAAATTGACCTGGATTGCAATTGAGATTATTTACGGGTACATGGTCGCACGTGGTCATGATAGCCATTTGAGATTCCTGCGCAGATTATTATAGCAATTGTGAAGACTTTCCACAGACTTTGCGAACATTTGGCATGCTATCTTGATCATGCACGCCTTCTAATGATTACATAAGAAGACGGTATATTAATCCTACAGGAACCCTCAAAGTGGCCATCGATGTGTTTACTCATTTTAAAGTTTAATAATACTGTTATTAATTAGTTTGTTAATTTTCGACTAGTTACTGTATTACAAAAGTAATATTTGGAATTGTGTTTGGTTGACAACTCAATCAAATTATCAACTTTTAAAGGAGATCTGCTGCTTGGATAGTTCCCATCTGATGCCACTGGCCTTAATCCATTTTCTTCAATTGTATTTTTTGGTTGAGATGAGACCTGAATCCAACATATCATTTGTTTAACTTGGTTGATAAGGTTAATAGGCTATTTTTAAAAACCTGGGTATTTGCAAAAGTGATATTGAATTGTTGGTTTTGGTTGTCAACGCAACCGAAAAAAAATACTCAACATTGAAGTAGATGTATCCTTTGGATAGTTCCGTCTGTGCCACTGGCGTCTGGCTTTAACTACAGGTTTGTCTACAAATTTAATAAGTAATGGAATGGTTGATTCATGTCTCCATTTTCAAACAAAAATAAAAGTTTAAATTAATTATGACAAAATCAGATCAAACTTTAAATGCAGTTGTAAATAACCATTGAATTTAGTCATATTCTTGGAGATGGAGAGGTGAAACCAACAGTGTTTTTTTTACTAACTTGTAGATTCCATTTTAAATCAACCATAGAAACACTAAGGCCACATATAATTGTTTATTTGTAGTTGAATTTCTGGGATTAATTTAAACAATAGCTGTTTGATGACTTCGCCTAAATGCCTGATTAGCGCTTAAATAGCATCATTGATGATATCTGAATAATACAGTATGGTTACATTTAAATTTGCTCTGTTAACCTACCCCTTGGAAACGAATTTGATAGCAACAGTGAATGCGATTCATTTGAGATTTCTTCACCAATCATTTTCCATGATAGCACATTGAAACAGTCATGTACAAATATCCAAGCTAGGCAGGGCACCTCTTACTGGAAGATTGATCTAGCTACAGATAATCCTTTGTGATCTCCCATCCATGGTTTTCAACCAAGCCCAGCCCTGCTTCGCTAAAACCTCCTATGGGAGGACCAAAGGGGTATCTGTAAGATAGATCAACTCTCCAGTAGGAGGTTCTGCCCAGCCTATTGTTTTTTATTATTATTGTGGATATTAGGTTTGAAGGATCTGACTTTGTTTCAAGGTACAATTCCAACATATTTATCATGTTGAAAAATTGATTACCCATGATTACATAATCGTGTGGTTGAAATTTCACTCCTCAAAACAAGTGTTGATTCCGTTTTTTTCAAATCCTATTAGTATTTCTCGACGTGGATTCCACATCACAATACACTGACAAATTACATTGATCAAGCATCTTTTTAAACCAGTTTGTTCTCGGTGGGTAATGTCAATTGAGACTGAGAGACTTTTCGAACTCAAAAGGAAGAAAGCAAGACTTCTCAACACCTGTCACAGAGAGTTTTCACCTTGAATAACAAATGATGGACTTCATTTACAAGTAAAAGGTTGGCCTAAATGCATTTGTTTTTTAGCGGTTATGCCTACTGTCGTTGAGGCGAACATGAGAAATAGTGCTGCTGTCCATTCAGCAAAAACAGAGTAAACCTGTAGCCTAGCATATGAGCGGAACCCGAGGCGCTGTCCATTCTGGAAAATGTTTGGTTCAGACTTTTTGTTTTTGTTCATAAGTGTTTGTGTCAAACACTGCTGGTTTTGACTGGATGTTTACCAACTAGCCAGCTAGCTAGCTAGCTAGGTTGGCAATGGTGCCCGCTTCGCCTGGAATGTCTAACACACGTTTTCAGCACCGTAGAAGCTGTGTTTTATTATGATCTTGTCCGGGACAATATTGACCCCCAATCCACCCGAAGTTCCAATGTGGCAATTGTTTGGTGCTTATCCTTTAGCGAGCAATGTGTATATTCCTGAGTGAATTTTATGGGAAAAAACGCATAAGTGGAACTCTCTCGTTCTCAACTCCTGTGGCTGGACAAACCGCTCGGCTAGATGGATGTATCCCCCGCCTTGGTCAGCTGTCCCTATCCGCATGGCCTGTGCTAGCTGGAATTTTCCGTGCCTAAGAAAGTCGTCTCCATCTGCTTCTTCATCATCCATCTTGAAGTGGAGTCGACTGAGAAGCAGCAAGAGGAATTTGTTCAATCAGCGCTGGTCCCATGTCACCAAGTTGTGGAGAACGCGAACATCACAGTGGCCATGGCTGCTAAAACGACTTAGAGTGTCTGAGAGAGGTCAGGAGCAGAATTCGACATGAAGAATAGCTTCACCGCCGGCTGGTGCCTCTATCTACCTGAAACCTTCATCGCTGGGAACGCCTATGTCTTCGACAGCTGTGCTGACTCCAACTATGTTGACTCCAACAGGCGGCTTCGTCGTCGAGTTTTGGCTCCTTTCCACCTCTCTCTGGATCTGACGGGTCTCTGCCCTGCTGTGGTAGGGTCTGGACCTAATCGCCGGGAGCAGCGGGCGTACGCTATATCCAGCTTCTTGTGGCCTGTGAAAGGTTCCGACAAATTGTGGGCGAGGTGTTAGGAATGGGCATATTTCTCCATCCTCTTTCTGTCCGTTTTTATATTGGGCATTTTTTACGGTGAAAATGTATGTGTACTATCCAGGAACATGAGTAAGGATGTCAATAAGCTGCTCCCAAACATTTTAAACCTTCAAACAGGAAATTTAGTCTATCATAGTTCATGTGGGATTCAATGACATTTATGAAGGGCAGCTCAGAACAGCTTAAGATATGGATTGTCCTGTGCCCTCCCTAAATCATGGAATTGTTTCAGCAGACTTTTAGAGCCCACGATAAACTGGCTACGCGACTATTTGCAGCTCTGTGGGTGTAACATTTTATTGACAATTTTGATACATTCTGGAAACAAAGTTTTGTTGTATAAGGAGGATGAGGATCCACCCTCAAATAATTGGGTTCCCCTGGGTTCCTTTCACGGCATTATCACGGCTCTGCGCTGAGACAATGCTTTATCAATGACCCAAGCCCCAGCTCAGTTAATCCATACCCTTGTGTCATTGAGTTGTCCCATAAATGCTTCAGCGAAATGTTACATTTATCCCATGGGCATTGGTAGGACACAATGGTAAGGTACTTTTTTTTTGTCCAACTAACTGCCCTGAATGCCTCTGCTGATCCTACAGATATTGTACACAGTAATCCATGGTTGACTATGATCAAGAGGAAGTCCACTGTGTGGCAGCTCCACCCTGCCACTAACATACTGTAAATAACATGAAACCATGTCTACTTCTTGCTAAGCTTCCCAGTAAAGGTCAATGAAAACAATCAAGCATTCCAGAAAGTGCTAAAAGTAGACACCGTTAACATACAGTACCAGTCCAAAAGTTTTGGAACACCACCTACTCATTCAAAGGGTTTTTCTTTATTGTTACCATTTTCTACAATGTAAGAATAATAGTGAAGACATCAAGAACTATGCAATTAAACCCTATGGAATCAATGTAGTAACTAAGAAGTGTTGCCTGTAATTTCCATGGCTTCTGGTTGGGAATGTGTACGTACGGTCCCACTGTGGGGACGACGTTGTCGATGCACTTATTGTGATGATGGCCGGTGACGTGAGGTGGTATACTCCATCAATGCCATTGGATGTATCCCTGAACACTATACCAGTCATGTGCTAGCAAACAGTCCTGTAAGCGTAACATCCGTGGTCCTTTCTGACCACTTCCGTATTGAGCGAGTCACTGGTAACTTCCTGGCTTTAGTTTTTGCTTGTAAGCAGGAATCAGGAGGATCGATTTTAATGTCAGATTTGCCCATTTTTATTTTTTATTTCCTAGGCAAGTCAGTTAAGAACAACTTCTTATTTACGATGACGGCCTACACAGGCTCAAACCCGGATGACACTTGGGCCAATTGTGTCACGCACCCTATGGGAACTCTCCCAATCCCCTGCCGGTTGTGATACAGCCTTGGGAATCAACGCATGGAGTCTGTTAGTGACGCCTCAAGCACGTGAGATGCATGGCCTTAGACCACTGGGCGCTACTCGGGAGCCCGATGGTAGGGCGAGGGAGAGCATTGTACACATCGCTGCGTGTGGAGTAAAGGGTTGACTAGAGTCTATTTTCCTCTGGTTGCACGTGTGACATGAGGTAGAAATGAGGTAAAACAACAAGATTTTAATATTACTGTATATTATCCATGTCCGTCGTTTCGCCCACTACTTCGATGAAACATAAAATACTACAGTTTTTTAATGTCCGCGTTGGGTAGGATAGTCCTCGAACGGATCTCATCCAGTTTATTCTCCAGTGAATGCACGGTATGGCGAATAGAATGGATGGTAGAGGCGGGTTTACCACTCACCGTACGAATTCTCACGACGGCACCCTGATCGTGTGCCCCTGTATTGCCTTCCTTTCCAAAAAAAAAGAAAGATTCATGCGAATGACAGGATTTGGGCCTTGTCCGGAGAGCAACATTATATATCCTTCGGGTCATGACTTCTATAAAGAATATGACTAGCAGGAAATTAGTAATTTAATTGCCTAATGCACTTTTCAAAACAAAACTTGAGCATAGATTTGAGCAAAGATACGTTTTTTATTTTGAAAAGGAAATTGCAAATCAGAATTTGTGTTTTTTTTACCCTTGTATCACTGTATCTCATTGTATTTTACATATTTGACTGTTTTATTATTCTACTGGTTTTTTTTTAATGTAACAGTGTGGTTTGAGTTTAACATAATACACTGATGCATGGCCTCCTATAAACAGTTCCAGTAAAGTTACTCACTTTCTCCTGCAGGTGAAGCATTGTTTCTCAAGACAACAGTAAGATTATGGTGCCTTCAAAGAAGACTAATACAGGGTATGTTAATCAGCAAGTTCACCATGCAATTTTACATAAGACAAAGCCACATTAGGCGAAAAGCTAAACAGTTCTATGACACTCACACATTTCCAAGTTATTTATCTAAGACAGCTTTGGTGAGTTAGGATATTAAGGAATATAGGAGAGCACATTAGCCAACAGAAGCTCAGCAACTATTTACTTTTGATTGATCAATGCAATACCGCACAAAGATACTGTACGTTACACGATAGATGCACGTATTGAAACTCATTCAAATCTGGCGCTGGCGGAAAAACCCACACTATGGCAAATGACATTCTTACGGGCAACTTTCTCAATTACACAGGATCAACATGTGAAATGGCTGTTTCATTTTTTTGACCTTAAATTTTCATAGTTATTGTTATTAAATTTCATAGTTCACTATGTTTTCACCTCACATGTGAATTGCATGTTCACATTTGAAAACACTTAACGATGTGAAAATCACATTTGCAGTTTCACATGTACGAAACACTCCACATGGGTAAATCTCAACTTTCACAGTGGAGATTGCAAGTTCACATATGGGGGTGAAATAGTGTTATTATATCCTCACCTGGTGAAAGGTGGTTTAACATGTTGCAATAGCATGTTTCCACATGTTGGAATTGCAAATTCTGTGATGCCATTCTTGTAAAAAACGTTTAAACATTAGGCCATACCTGAGCATAATAATTCAATGTGTAAAAAATGTGTATTTCTTATTTCTGAGCCATCCACTCCCCATATACTATACATACTTAGCACTACTACTATGGATGAAGGCATTCGGGAGTGTTACTGCTTGCAGGATGCGCACCCCTCTCTTCTTTGTACGTGTGGTTCCGTGAACCGTGGAGAGAAGCCCAGTCGAAAAGAACAAGAGAACCTAGCTCTTTGAGGTCTCCTTATTTTTTTATCCTGTTTTACCGGTTCGTACAAAAAAACCCCCCATGGTTTTTTTTTTTTACGTTGTCAACAATCTAGAGATAACATGATTACCTAAATTGTGTTGAGTTTTCTGGTCATTTTATATATAATTATACTTGTTTTTAACCCGAGAGAACAAACAAGTGAGATTTTTTCCATACATGAGTGTAGCCAAGCGAGTGAGCTAGCTAAGTAGCTCGCTTTTGTATGCGAAGTCAATGAGAACAAGATGCCATTGCTGATTTTTTAAAGGTTTCTATTATACCTGTTTTTTGGGCTCTTAAATGGTTTTATTTTTACAAACGAGGGCTCAATATTGAGTGTATTTTACATGTAGTACAGTTGACAGTCGGAAGTTTACTACCATACACCTTAGCCAAATACACTTAAACTCAGTTTGTTCATATTTCCTGACATTTAATCCTAGTAACAAATGCCCTGTCCGTGGGAATTCGCACTTTATTTTTAAAGACATGTGAAATGTCAGAATAATAGTAGAGAGAATGATTTATTTCATGCTTTTATTTTCTTTCATCACACTTCCCAGTGGTCAGAAGTTTACATACACTCAATTAGTAGTTGGTAGCATTGCCTTTAAATTGTTTAACAGTTGGGGGTCAAACCATTTCCGGGTAGCCTTGCCACAAGCTTTCCCATAATAAGTTGGGGTGTCACGCCCTGACTCAGGTGACTTGTATATGTTTGAGTCAGGTGTGTAGATATTCTATGTTGTATATTTCTAATGGTGATGTATTCTAGTATGTCTTATTCTATTTGGTTGGCCGGTGTGGTTCCCAATCAGCAGTCAGCTGTCGCTCGTTGTCAACTGATTGGCTAGATCCATAACTTAGGCAGCCCTATTGGCACTGTTGTAGTTGTGGGATCTTGTTCCGTGTTAAGGGTATGTTGTGTTGTGGCTGCATTGGGACTTCACGTATCGTTTTGTTTTATTGTTTTGTCCTTTGTGTGTTTATTCGTTAATAAACCATGTATGCATATCACGCTGCGCCTTGGTCCGTCCCGTCTATAATCGATCGTGACAGAAGCTCCCACCACACGAGGACTTCAAGCAGCGTGTCCCAGGAAGAGCGATATGCGATGTCACATGGTGGGGAAAAGAGACCAAATTGTGGTACTGGGAAGGAAAGATATTCGCGGGGGAACGGGTGAAGGGTAATGCCCAGGCAGGATAGGAACATGGCAAAACACGGAAGCCCGGCCGAGGAGAAGGCCCGAGAAGCAAGCCCCAATACATTTTTTTGGGGGGGCTAAAGGGGTGGTCCCTGCAACCCAGTTGGGTTTCGGATTGGGTCCCTACGACCTTGGGGAAGAGGAGTGGGAACAGTATTACACTGAGGATTCCGGAGGATGACGACGACGACGAGTACTGTGTTACTAACTCGAGTGGGGCTCCCGGAGGAGTCCCTCACGGGAAGAGGAGTAGGCCGACGACAGGAGCCCGAGAGGCAACCCAAAGGAAATGTTTTTGGGGGGGCACACGGTGTGGGACGGACGCCTACAAGCAGAAGCCAGCGACAGGGGCGGATCTGCAGGTTAGGGTACGAGGAGGCAACCACTGTTACGGGAGCTATTGGGTTCAGAAGGGAGAGGAGTTATCAGGTTCAGAGGAGGTGTATACACGAGGCTATAAGGGAGAAGGAGAGTGTAGAGGCACGGGAGAGAGGAGCTGGTTAGGGCTGCAGAAGGAGTCAAGGGTTTTTAATAAGGAACGCCAGTCCCCTCTCCTCGCACCAAAGCAAGAGGTGCGTGTCAGCCCGTCCGGTCTGGCCTCGTTCCTGCTCCCCGCACTAAGCCAGTGGTGCGTGTTTCAGTACGGCCCGACGCCGTTCCTGCTCAGTCCACCCCCCACTGCCCTCCGACCCCAGCTCCACCCCCCTCCCTCCCCCAGACGCCCACCAACCCACCTCCCCGCACTAAGCCAGTGGTGTGTGGTCCCAATACGTTCCGGCCCGTTTCCTGCTCTTCGCATTCAAGCCAGTGGTGCGCGTCCGCCAGCCCATCCGGCCCTGTTCCTCTCCGCCTCCGCACGCAAGCCAGTGGTGGCCGCGTACGCCATCCCGGTCCCGGCCTGTTCATGCCCCGCGCAACCAAGCCAGATGGTGCGCGTCGCCACCCGGTCCCCGGCCTGTTTCCTGTTCCCTCGCACCAAGGCAGTGGTTGCGTGTGTCCAGTCGGCACGGCCCCGTATGCCTGTCAGCTGCTCCACTCCGGAGCCACAGAGCAATCGCTCCACTGGGGTACAGTCCAGCTCCGGTCCATCGGCTCCACTCCGCGAACAAGCCTCCACTCCACCGTGCCTGATCCAGCTCTCAGGTCAGCGGCTCCACTCTCCGGGAGCCAGAGCAATCCGCATCCACCGGGGTCCAGTCCCAGCTCCGGTCAGCCGGCTCCACTCCGGAGCCAGAGCATGTCCCCGCTCCACCGGTGCCTGATCCAGCTCCAGTCAGCGGCTCCACTCCGGAGCCAGAGTATTCCCGCTCCACCCGGGGGTCCAGTCCAGCTCCGGTCATGCGTCTCCACCTCCGGATACTCAGCAGTCCGCTCCACCGTGCCTTATCCAGCTCACGGTGCAGCGGCTCCACACTACGCAGAGCCAGAGCAATTTTCGCTTCATCCACCGTCGTTCTGGTCCAGCCTCCATTCAGCGTTTCCAGTCCCCGAGACGCAGACGTCAGCCCCTCTCCAGGTTCGGTGTCTCCCACACCAGGGTCCAGACAGGGCTTGGTACTTCGTGGGGAGGAAGGCGAGGGGGAAGCAGCGCGCCGACGTTCCAGACCAGACCTAGGGGCGCAACAGGGAGGTGGAGAGTAGTGGTGGTCACGCCAGGGAGCCGGATCCGCCTCCGAGGTGGAATGCCCACCCGCCCCTACCCTGTTATGTTTATGTGCGCGGGTCGGAGTCCGCACCTTTGGGGGGGAGGGGGGTAGTGTCACGCCCTGACTCAGGGGACTTGTATATGTTTGAGGCAGGGGTGTGTATATATTCTATGTTGTATATTTCTATGGGTGATATTCTAGTATGTCTATTTCTTGTTGGCCAGTGTGGTTCCCCATCAGAGGCAGCTGTCGCTCGTTGTCTCTGATGGGGGGACCATACTTTAGTTCTCAGAGCCCTAAGAATTGCACTGTGTAGTTGTTGGGAATCTTGTTCCGTGTTAAGTATGTTTTTGTGTTGCGCTGCCTTGGACGTCACGGTTCGTTTGTTTACTGTTTTGTCGTTGTGTTTATTAGTTAATAAACAAAAAAACATGTGTATGCATATCACCTGCTCCTGTCTCCGTCCGTCTATAACGATCATGGACATTGGGGGTGAATTTTGGCCCATTCCTCCTGACAGAGTTGGTGTAACAAAATCAGGTTTGTAGGCCTCCTTGCTTGCACATGCTTTTTCATTCTGGCCACACATTTTCTATAGGATTGAGGTCCAGGGCTTTGTGATGGCCACTCCAATACCTTGACTTTGTTGTCCTTAACCCATTTTGCCACAAAACTTTGGAGTACTGGGAAGTATGGTTGGGGTCAAAGCACCCCCACAGCAATGATGCTGCCACCCCGTGCTTCATGGTTGGGATGGTGTTCTTTCGGCTTGCCAAGCTCCCCCATTTTCCTCCAAACATAACGATGGTCATTATGGCCAAACAGTTTCTATTTTTGTTTCATCAGACCAGAGAATATTTCTCCAAAAAGTATGATCTTTGTCCCATGTGCAGTTGCAAACCGTAGTCCTGGCTTTTTTTGTGGCGGTTTTGAGCAGTGGCTTCTTCCTTGCTGAGCGGGCCTTCAGGTTATGTCAATGTAGGACTATTTTTAACTGTGGATATAGATACTTTTGTACCTGTTTCCTCCAGCATCTTCACAAGGTCCTTTGCTGTTGTTCTGGATTGATTAGCACTTTTTGCACCAAAGTAACGTTCATCTCTAGGAGACAGAACGTGTCTCCTTCCTGAGCGGTATACGGCTGCGTGGTCCCATGGTGTTTTATATTTGCATACTATAGTTTGTACAGATGAACGTGGTACCTTCAGGCGTTTGGAAAAATTGCTCCCAGGATAAGCCAGACTTGTGGAGGTCTACAATTTTTTTTCTGAGCTCTTGGTTGGCTGATTTCTTTAGATTTTCCCATGATGTCAAGCAAAGAGGCACTGAGTTTGAAAGGTAGGCCCTTGAAATACATCCACAGGTACACCTCCAAATTGACTCAAATGATGTCAATTAGCCTATCAGAAGCTTCTAAAGCCATGACATCATCATTTCTGGAATTTTCCAAGCTGTTTAAAGGCACAGTCAACTTAGTGTATGTAAACTTCTGACCCACTGGAATTGTGATACAGTGAATTATAAGTGAAATAATCTGTCTGTAAACAATTGTTGGAAAAACGACTTGTGTCATGCACAAAGTAGATGTCTTAACCGACTTAGTTAACTAAAACTATAGTTAGTTAACAAAAAATGTGTGGAATGGTTGAAAAAAGGGTTTTATTGACTTCAACCTAAGTGTATGTAACTTTCGACTTCAACTGTACATATGAACCACGCTAATGGTATGTATTTTAGAAGGTTACTTTTTATAAAATGTGTATCTAATTGTCACATGCTAATTGCTAGCTAGCGTAGTCATAGGCGATAGCTAGCCTTCCATTTCATCCTAGCTAGCTATTTTTAGCTTCTTGTTGTTAGCTGTCCATTGGTTTTTGTTACATTTAATACATAATTTTCTCCCCAATTTCATGATATCCAATTACAATCTTGTCTCATCACTGCAACTCCCAACAGGGCTCGGTAGAGGCGAAGGTCGAGTCATGCGTCCTCGGAAACATGACCCGCCAAATCGCGCTTCTTAACACCCGCCTGCTTAACCAATGTGTTGGAGGAAACACCGTTCAACTGACGAACCAAAGTCAGCCTTCAGGCACCCAGCCCGCCACAAGAGTCGCTAGAGCGCAATGAGCCAAGTAAAGCCCCCCCGGCAAAAACCCTCTCCCCTAACCCTTTCGACGCTGGGCCAATTGTGCACCGCCCTATGGGACTCCCGGTCACGACCGGTTGTGACACAGCCTGGGGGGGATCGAAACCCGGGTCTATAGTGACGCCTCAAGCACTGCGATGCAGTGCCTTACACCGCTGCTGTCACGATCGTCATTAGATGAAACGGGCCAAGGCGCAGCGTGATAAGCGTACATGATTTATTAGATGTACAACACACAACTAACAAAAATAAACAAACGATACGTGAAGTCCACAGGTTCACAACACAAACTACACGGAACAAGATACCACACCACACAAATGCCAAACGACTACCTAAGTATTGTTTCCAATCAGAGACAACAAGCAACAGCTGATTCACGTTGCCTCTGATTGAGAACCACCCCGGCCAACATAGAAACACAAAACATAGAAACTAACACCCTGGCTCAACATTAAAGAGTCCCCAGAGCCAGGGCGTGACAGCTGCACCACCACTCGGGAGGCCCTTTGGTCCCACTTTAAAATGACGTTTCAGCACTACATAAATAGGGTACAAAGCATCAATAACCTATGTCATGCTTTTTAAAGGGTTTAGCATAACTGTGTGACATAATAACCCACTATGTTGATTATGATATAAACATGTGCTTTATAAGGGGACACATGTGTGCTGAAGGTTTGGCACACGCTCTAAAGTAAAGCCATGTTAGTCACATTACACCTAATCTTGTCCAGTCCCAACACTTTCACCCAAATGCATGGAAGGTATGGTGGAGCAACACACATCAAACTTGGCCTTCATTAGTTAGGGTTAGGTTTAAAAATCAAATTTTAAGAAGATTTTTAAACTATACATTTCCTTTTATTTTGAAATTTTTTAAACTATAAAAATACATTATGTTTCAAAAAGTCTAGCAATGCAATTACATTGAACATTACACAGGACTGTGAATAGGGTAGCTTGTTCTTGAGCTGGCAGAAGAATGGTTCTTGCCTCTCTGCCTGCTGAAGCCTACTGCATGTTGGTTCCGCAACCTTAAAAGTAACAACAAAGAAAGTTAGCAGGTCTGTTAGGAAATGCCTTTTGTCACACCATCTGGATAAGGACATTTCTGCGGTGCGCCAGAAATACTCTAAATGGGGAGATAGTAAACTAAATTCTATTCGTATTATTATATTCCTCTTTCATTTACAAATCTCATGATGTGACTATGAGACGTGGCTGTATCTAGGTTTTTATTTATTTAGCTGAGCCTGCTAGGTAGCAAAATTTTGTTAGGTAGCTAGCTAGCAATTGCTGTGAAATCACAGAATTATTTGAAATAACGATTGATGTGGCAATGTTATCTCAACACTTAACTAGAGCAAATACATTTTAATTACAATAAATAAATGTTAACTTTTACTGTGTCCATAAATGTAGATAGTAAGCATAAGCTGGAAGTAGAGGCCTAAGCATTGTTGTTCACTAGTTTACCCCAAGTAGGGAAAGGTTTTGGAAAGTAATAAAGGGGAATATATATATATTTTTTAAAGGATATGTATGTGTATGTATGTATTTATGTGTATATGTGTATATGTATATGTATATGTGTATGTATGTGTGTGTTGTATATATATATATATATATAATATATATATATATATATATATATATATATATATATATATATATACAGTGAGGGAAAAAGTATTTGATCCCCTGCTGATTTTGTACGTTTTCCCACTGACAAAGAAATGATCAGTCTATAATTGTAATGGTAGGTTTATTTGAACAGTGAGAGACTTAATAACAACAACAAAAATCCAGAAAAACGCATGTCAAAAAATGTTATAAATTGATTTGCCATTTTAATGAGGGAAATAAGTATTTGACCCCCTCTCAATTAGAAAGATTTCTGGCTCCCAGGTGTCTTTTATACAGGTAACGAGCTGAGAGGGAGTGCTCCTAATCTCAGCTTGTTACCTGTATAAAAGACACCTGTCCACAGAAGCAATCAATCAATCAGATTCCAAACTCTCCACCATGGCCAAGACCAAAGAGCTCTCCAAGGATGTCAGGGACAAGATTGTAGATCTACACAAGACTGGAATTGGCTACAAGACCATCGCCAAAGCAGCTTGGTGAGAAGGTGACAACAGTTGGTGCGATTATTCGCAAATGGAAGAAACACAAAAGACTTGTCAATCTCCTTCGGGCTGGGGCTCCATGCAAGATCTCACCTCGTGGAGTTGCAATGATCATGAGAACGGTGAGGAATCAGCCCAGAACTACACGGGAGGATCTTGTCAATGATCTCAAGGCAGCTGGGACCATAAGTCACCAAGAAAACAATTGGTAACACACTACGCCGTGAAGGACTGAAGTCCTGCAGCGCCCGCAAGGTCCCCCTGCTCAAGAAAGCAGATATACAGGCCCGTCTGAAGTTTGCAAATGAACATCTGAATGATTCAGAGGAGAACTGGGTGAAAAGTGTTGTGGTCAGATGAGACCAAATCAAGCTCTTTGGCATCAAACTCAACTCGCTGTGTTTGGAGGAGGAGGATTGCTGCCTATGACCCCAAGAACACATCCCCACCGTCAAACATGGAGGTGGAAACATTATGCTTTGGGGGTATTTTTTCTGCTAAGGGGGACAGGACAAACTTCACCGCATCAAAGGGACGATGGACGGGGCCATGTACCGTCAAATCTTGGGTGAGAACCTCCTTCCCTCAGCCAGGGCATTGAAAATGGGTCCTGGATGGATATTCCAGCATGACAATGACCCAAAACACACAGCCAAGGCAACGAAGGAGTGGCTCAAGAAGAAGCACATTAAGGTCCTGGAGTGGCCTAGCCAGTCTCCAGACCTTAATCCCATAGAAAATCTGTGGAGGGAGCTGAAGGTTTGAGTTACCAAACGTCAGCCTTGAAACCTTAATGACTTGGAGAAGATCTGCAAAGAGGAGTGGGACAAAATCCCTCCTGAGATGTGATTGCCAAACAAGGGTTTTGCCACCAAGTACTAGGTCATGTTTTGCAGAGGGGTCAAATACTTATTTCCCTCATTAAAATGAAAATCAATTAATAACATTTTTGACATGCGTTTTTTCTGGATTTTGTTGTTGTTATTCTGTCTCTCTCACTGTTCAAATAAACTACCATTAAAATTATAGACTGGATCATGTCTTTGTCAGTGGGCAAACGTACAAAATCAGCAGGGGATCAAATTCTTTTTTTCCCTCACTGTATATATATATATATATATATATATATATATATATATATATATAAACATGGGGGATTGGAAGTGATGCAGACAATTTACATTGATGGAAGTTACAATCTATCTGCAAAAAAAATAAAAATGGTAACTTACTATTTTTTTGCTGTCCAGTGGGCACCACATGTGGGCATTTGATTTGCGAACTCATAACATGTGCGCTTACTGCGCTACAGAAACATCGCTAACCAAAACAACAGTGCAGGGCATGAGCACTGAAATTAAAGGGCAACTACTCTCAAAAATCAAATTTCTTCGATTTTTCCCAGACCTCAAAAGTCGTCCCCTGATGTGGTTTAAGCATTGTTGTGAAAACAGAAAATCTAAATGTGTTGTGAAAAAACTGGGGAAAACCAGCATTTTTAGGAGGAAATCCAAAACCTGGAAAAACAAAACCGCAAAGAAAAAAGGCATTACCAACTTATTTTTGGGTTGCTTTGCATGACTGCACTTTATAGTGTGTTATCCTGCAGCACAGCATTTTGGGGAAAGTTGAGGTCAGGTCCAATATTGGCTATGCAACCAAGAGGGAAAGAGGTTGGACCATCCTATAATTTTTTTTTGAGTATATAATAAATACATACAATTTAGCAGACGCTTTTATCCAAAGTCACCTACAATCATGTCATGAGTGCAAACATTTTTACATATGGGTGGTCCCGGCAATCTAACCCCCCATCCTGGCGTTGCTGGTAGAGCATGGCGTTTGCAACGCCAGGGTTGTGGGTTCGTTTCCCACGGGGGACCAGTATGAAAAAAAAAATGTATGCACTCACCAACTGTAAGTCGCTCTGGATAAGAGCGTCTGCTAAATGACTAAAAAGAAAAAGAGGCATGACAAGGTTATAAATGCTTTGTGAAGCCTCAATTTAATATGATTTATAAAGCCTTTATTAAGCAGTGCTTATGCCACCCTTTATAATATTTGACATTGGTGGTTATGTCACACTGTTATGCCACCTTTATTAACCCTTTATAGAGCATGACATACGGTTATTGATGATTTGTGACACATTCATGTAGTGTTTATGAAGGCTTCATGAAGGCTGCACGTCATTCAAAGCGGGACTGGGATGGTCAATGTATTTGAAAATGTGTGAATATGTTTGCTTTTGGAATGAATGTAAACAGATACCTTTCTACGAAGAGATGATTTGGAATTAGGGCTGTCAGAGTTAATCAGTTAACTCAAGTAAACGTTTTATAATTTTAGTTCACAAATATTTTCATCTTATGATTAATGGCATTATCTGAAAGCATTCAAAATACACTAAAAACATCCTAAAATCATAATCTATACAGCTATAAACAACAATGCGATGTCAAAACAAGTTGACATTGAGGTTAAAGAAAGTGTGCTGTATCAATTTACCAGATTTTACTAACTGTTACTTTGGACAAAATCAAGACGTCAATATTATTGTAATGCTTTTTATATAAAAAATCTTAAATTACAGCTCATTCTGATGAAATTATGATTTTGAAATGCAATTCGTTACATTTAAAATTAAAATTACAAATTAAAAGAGACTCAAAGTCAAATGAATAGGTAATAAAATCTACTGAGCTGAGAGGGCACCTTCATAGAAGGGTGTGACACCCTGATCTGTTTCACCTGTCTTTGTGATTGTCTCCACCCCCCTCCAGGTGTCGCCCATTATCCCCAGTGTATTTATACCCGGGCCACAGGGGCTTGGTTACCAGCGTTTTCCCCCTTGCTCCTGTCTTTCTCAAGTTCCTGTTCTCTAGTTTTCCCGGTTTTGACCATTCTGCCTGCCCTGACCATGAGCCTGCCTGCCGTTCTGTACCTTTTGGACTCTGATCTGGATTACTGACCTCTGCCTGCCCTTGACCTGATGTTGGCCTGCCCCCTGTTTTTGTAATAAACTTTTGTTACTTCAACACTGTCTGCAGCTGGGTCTTCTCCTGAAACGTGATAGTACGAACTGGCCATGACTGACCAAGCAGACTCGGACCAGCTCCGCAACGCCATCTTCTCCCAAGGAGCCACCATTGGAAGGCACGAGGAGTTGCTTCGTGGTCTCATTGAAGGGTTCTAGACCTTGCGCGAATGCCATGACCGAGCGTTAACACATTGCTGGAGCATTTCCACGGGTTGTCTGTTATGCAGCCTACGACGACGGTAACCTCCCAGCCCCTCAGTAATCCAGCTGTTAGCAGCACGACCTCCCCGACCACCCCGGTTTCCCGAGAATCCCGCTTACCTCCCCCGGAATGCTTTGATGGAGAGTCGGGAACCTGTCGGGCATTTCTCGCTCAGTGTTCGCTCATCATCGAGCTGCAGCCCTCCTCATCCCCTTGGACCGCTCTAAGATAGCGTACCTCATCATGCTGATGTCCGGGACGGCACTATGGGAACAACAGTCGGCCATATGCTTCAGCCTGGAGAAGTTTGTGCAGGATTTAAATAAGGTTTTTCAATGCTCCATTGTCTGGGAGAGAGGCTGCCCGGAAGTTACTCCAGCTTCAGCAAGAATCCCGCAGTGTGGCAGACTATGCAGTGGATTTCCGCCTGTTGGCAGCTGAGTGTGCCTGGAACCTGGAAGTGCTGTTCGACACGTTCCTGCACGGAGTATCAGAGGAAGTAAAGGACAAGCTTGCAGCCCAGGAACTACCGACAGATCTCGACTCGCTCATCGCCTTGACCATTCGGCTCGATGGGCGACTACGGGAACGTAGGAAGGAGAGGAAGTCCGGTTCCACCTCGCCTCCGAGGCATCCCGGAAGTCCCCGACGGCTCCGTTGCCGAGAGAACCCGAGGCTACACAAGTTCCCTGGAGAGTCTCCAATGTCTGCCGATTCACCTCTACCCGAGCCGATACAACTTGGCAGAGCTAGGCTGTCTCCAGCCGAACCGCAATACTGGCTTCACACAAAGAGTTACTACTGGGTCATTTTGTGTCCACCTGTCCACTAAAAGACCTGGCTCACTAGTAAGAGCGAGTACTCTGGTGGGCCATATGGATAACTTTTCCTCTCCCCTTACTCGCACCCACTTTCATGCCATCTTGCTGTGGGGGAACCAGTCAAATCTCTCTGGGTACTCATCGACTCTGGGGCCGATGAGAGCTTTATGGATACTACCCTGGCGTCCGAGCTGGGCATCCCCACTCAGCCCCCCCCATTCCAATGGACATTAGAGCCCTGGATGGGCACTCTATAGGCCGGGTCACCCACAATAGCACCCCCATCAACCTACGAGTATCAGGGAACCACAGCGAGACGATCCAATTCCTGCTAATTAAGTCTCCTCAGGTTCTCGTGGTATTGGGTTTCTCTTGGCTCCAGCGACACAACACCTTTATTGTGTTGTCTACTGGTGCCATCATGGGCTGGAGCCCGTTCTGACACACTCATTGCATGAAGTCAGTGCAGCCTGCCCCGGGATGTCTTCTTGGGGGCTCGGAAGTTGCCTCGGACCTCTCCGCCATTCCCTCCTGGAGGTGTGCAGTAAGGCCTAGGCCACTTCGCTTCCGCTGCAACAACCCTACGACTGCGGAATGGACATTCTCCGAGGCACCACCCCGCCCTGGGGATGACTGTACTCACTGTCGGGTCCGGAGACCAAGGCTATGGAGACCTACATTGAGAACTCCCTAGCTGCCGGGTTCATCCATCCTTCTGCCTCCCCCGCCGGCACAGGGTTTTTCTTTGTGGAGAAGAAGTTTAAAACCCTGCGCCCGTGCATCGACTACCGGGGCCTCAAAGACATCACGGTGAAGAACCGCTACACATACCACTCATTTCCTCGGCCTTCGAGCCACTCCAGGGGTCCAACGTGTTCTCCAAGCTGGACCTACAGAACTCCTACCTCCGGTGCGGATACGGGAGAAAGCAGAGAAATGCGAATTCCATCGCTCCACTATCCCCTTCCTGGGCTACATCATTGCTGCAGGGAGTGTACAGATGGATCCCAGGAAGGAGAGAGTGGTGGTGGATTGGCCTCAGCCTACGTCCTGAGTGCAGCTATAACGTTTCATGGGTTTCGCCAACTTTTATAGGCGCTTTATCCAGGGTTACAGCACCCTGGATTCCCCCCTGTCTGCACTCACCTCTCCCAAGGTTCAGTTTACAAGGTCCCCAGCTGCTGACCTGGCATTCTGGGACCTCAAACACCGTTTCACCACTGCTCCCATCTTGGTTCATCCTGACCTGTCCCGCCAGTTCGTGGTGGAGGCCGATGCTTCGAATGTCAGAGTGGGGGCGGTCCTGTCACAGCGTTCGGCCCTGGACCTCAAGTTACATCTCTGCGCCTTCTTCTCCCATCGACTCAACACCACGGAGAGGAATTATAATGTGGGGAATCGTGAGCTTCTCGTGGTGAAGATGGCGTTGGAGGAGTGGAGGCACTGGCTGGAGGGGGCGGAACATCCGTTCATTGTGTGGACAGACCACAAGAACTTGGAATATCTCCACACCGCCAAGCGTCTCAATTCCAGGCAAGCTAGGTGGGCCCTGCTTTTCACCCGGTTCAACTTCTCCCTCTCGTGTGTACCGACCGGTATCCGACCGGTATCCAAGAATGTCAAGCCAGATGCGCTGTCACGCCGCTATAGCCCCACGGCTACACCCACGGAATCCGAGACCATCCTTCTCACCTCGTGCTTGGCGACGGCACTCAGTTGGGGAATAGGGAAGCAGGTTCGGGAGACGCAGCGTTCCCAAACAAACCCCAGATAACTGGATGATTGTTCCTGACGCTGTCCGTTCCTCGGACCTGGAGTGGGCCCACTCCTCCAGGCTTGCCTGCTACCCAGGCTCCTGTCGGACCCTGGCCTTTGTGCGACAACGCTTTTGGTGGCCTACCATGGTTCCTGACGTCTCCGTGTTCATGGCCGCCTGCACGATCTGTGCACAGAACAAGACTCCTCGGCAAGCTCCGGCTGGTCTCCTCCAACCTCTGCCTGTTCCTCACCGTCCCTGGTCTCACATATCCCTGGACTTTGTCACGGATCTTCCACCGTCTGATGGCAACACCGCCACCGTACTGTCTTTGTGATTGTCTCCACCCCCTCCAGGTGTTGCCCATCTTCCCCATTATCCCCAGTGTATTTATACCTGTGTTCTCTGTTTGTCTGTTGCCAGTTTGTTTTGTTTCGTCAAGCCTACCAGCGTTTTTCTCCTTGCTCCTGTCTTTCTCAAGTTCCTGTTTTCTAGTTTTCCTGGTTTTGACCGTTCTGCCTGCCCTGACCCTGAGCCTGCCTGTCGTTCTGTACCTTGTCACACCAACCTGGATTATTGACCTCTTCCTGCCCTTGACCTGTCGTTTGCCTGCCCCCTGTTTTTGTAATAAACTTTTGTTACTTCCACACTGTCTGCATTTGGGTCTTCTCCTGAAACGTGATAGAGGGTAAAAGGGCAGGTGGTTCTAGTAATTGTATTTCTATGGATGAAACACCATCAAGAATATTCTCCAACCTCAGCGCTCCAGCCATGGCTCTGCAAATGTGCACTGATGGTGTTGTGATTATCCACCTAACTGAGTGGAGTGAGTGGCTAACCACAGGGTAATTACAATGGCTGGTCTCTTGGTAGGCATTCTGAGCAATTGGCCCAGGCATGGGAGATGAACAGCCCACTGGGTCATATTTGGTTGAGACGTTGATCAATGACATTACACCCTATATTCACCCACTCAAAAAGTTAGTTGAATTTCGAATGTGTTATCATTATGCTTTCAACCATCTAAAAGCACAACCAGATTCCAATGAAAAAATGTCAGATTTTTGGTTAATTATCACTGGGCTTTCAATCATTTAAAAGCACAGCGAAGATCAATTGGTAATACAATGTCCGATTTTTTATTTATTTATGCAACAGATTAATGTGTTATCACTGTGCTTAATCTAATGGCAAAACCAAATGACCTGGAGTTGAGATTACATTAAAAGTACAGGGTGCAAGTGATCAATGCCGTTTGAGATTATTACAGCAATTGTGAAAATCTCCACAGACCAGCGACGACCTATGCATGCTATCTTGAACATGATTACAGAAGAATACATTCATAGAGAAACCTCAAAAGGTGGCAATGGATGTGTTACTCATTTTAAGGTTGAATGTTACGTTAGTTTGTTAGATTGCACATTTAGGCTATATATACTGTATATAGGCTATTTACTGTATTACAAAAGTAACACAACCAAATATCAACATTTAAAGGAGTTGTACACTATATATTCCCCTTTCAAATTAGTGGATTCGGCTATTTTAGTCACACCCATTGCTGACAGGTGTATAAAATCGAGCACACAGCCATGCAACTCTCCATAGGCAAACATTGGCAGTAGAATGGCCTTACTGAAGAGCTCAGTGACTTTCAACGTGGCACCATCATAGGATGCCACCTTTCTATCAAGTCAGTTAATCAAATTTCTGCCCAGCTAGAGCTGCCCTGGGCCAACTGTAAGTGATGTTATTGTGAAGTGGAAACATCTAGGAGCAACAATGGCTTAGCTGTGAAATGGTAGGCCACACAAGCTCAGAGAACGGGACCGGCAAGTGCTGAAGCAAAAATCGTTTGTCCTCGGTTGCAACACTTACTACTGAGTTCCAAACTGCCTCTGGAAGCAACGGTCAGCACAATAACTGTTTGTCGGGAACTTCATGAAATGGGTTTCCATGGCCGAGCAGCTGCACACAAGCCTAAGATTTGTATTTGTATTTATTATGGATCCTCATTAGCTGCTGCCACATATCTATAACACAAAATCCATGTGCACATGTGTGTATAGTGCGTATGTTATCGTGCGTTTGTATGCATGTGTCTATGTTTGTGTTGCTTCACAGTCCCGCTGTTCCATAAGGTGTATTTGTATCTGTTTTTTAAATCTAATTTTACTGCTGGCATAAGTTACTTGATGTGGAATAGAGTTGGAAGCACAATGGCTGGAGTGTGTAAAACTCGCCGCCATTGGACTCTGGAGCAGTGGAAACGCATTTTATGGAGTGATGAATCACGCTTCACCATCTGGCAGTCCGACGGACGAATCTGAGTTTGGTGGATGCCAGGAGAACGCTACCTGCCCCAATGCATAGTGCCAACTGTAAAGTTTGGTGGAGGAGGAATAATGGTCTGGGGCTGTTTTTCATGGATCGGGCTAGGCCCCTTAGTTCCAGTGAAGGGAAATCTTAACAATACAGCATACAATGACATTCTAGATTATTCTGTGGGTATATGTCATTAATTTATAAGTCCACAAATTGATCTAGCAACTAAGGATTCCAGTTTTAAAGACACACTCCAGCAATTTCTTTTCACTTTTCCTGTTGAAATACAATATCCCATTTATAAATATAGTAATGTACACACACTTAAAGGTAAACAAATATGTTTGGAGCAAAATAGTGTTCTTTAGACACTTGGCTATCACTACCCCGGCCACCAACTCTGCACCCTCCGCTGCAACTTGCCCATGCCCCCCCCGCTTCTCCTTCACACAAATTCAGACAGCTGATGTTCTGAAAGAGCTGCAAAATCTGGACCCCTACAAATCAGCTGGGCTAGACAATCTGGACCCTTTCTTTCTAAAACTAGCCGCCGAAATTGTCGCAACCCCTATTACTAGCCTGTTCAACCTCTCTTTCGTAACGTCTGAGATCCCCAGAAATTGGAAAGCTGCCGCGGTCATCCCCCTCTTCAAAGGGGGTGACACTCTAGATCCAAACTGTTACAGACCTATATCCATCCTGCCCTGCCTTTCGAAAGTATTTGAATGCCAAGTTAACAAACAGATCACCGACCATTTCGAATCCCACCGTACCTTCTCCGCTATGCAATCCGGTTTCCGAGCTGGTCATGGGTGCACTTCAGCCACGCTCAAGGTCCTAAACGATATTATAACCGCGATCGATAATAGACAGTACTGTGCAGCCGTCTTCATCGACCTGGCCAAGGCTTTCGACTCTGTCAACCACCGCATTCTTATTGGCAGACTAAATAGCCTTGGTTTCTCAAATGACTGCCTCGCCTGGTTTACCAACTACTTCTCAGATAGAGTTCAATGTGTCAAATCGGAGGGCCTGTTGTCTGGACCTATGGCAGTCTCTATGGGGGTGCCACAGGGTTCAATTCTTGGGCCGACTCTTTTCTCAGTGTATATCAATGATGTCGCTCTTGCTGCTGGTGACTCTCAGACCTACCTCTACGCAGACGACACCATTTTGTATACATCTGGCCCTTCATTGGACACTGTGTTAACTAACCTCCAAACGAGCTTCAATGCCATACAACACTCCTTCAGTAGCCTCCAACTGCTCTTAAACACTAGTAAAACTAAATGCATGCTCTTCAATCGAACGCTGCTGGCACCCGCCCACCCGACTAGAATCACCACTCTCGACGGGTCTGACCTAGAGTATGTGGACACTACAAATACCTAGGTGTCTGGTTAGACTGTAAACTCTCCTTCCAGACTCACATTAAGAATCTCCAATCCAAAGTTAAATCTAGAATCGGCTTCCTATTTCGCAACAAAGCCTCCTTCACTCATGCTGCCAAACATGCCCTCGTAAAACTGACTATCCTACCGATCCTTGACTTCGGCGATGTCATTTACAAAAAATAGCCTCCAACACTCTACTCAGCAAATTGGATGTAGTCTATCACAGTGCCATCCGTTTTGTCTCCAAAGCCCCATACACTACCCACCACTGTGACCTGTACGCTCTTGTTGGCTGGTCCTCACTACATGTTCGTCGTCAAACCCACTGGCTCCAGGCCATCTATAAATCACTGCTAGGCAAATCCCCGCCTTATCTTAGCTCATTGGTCACCATAGCAGCACCCACCCGTAGTCTGCGCTCCAGCAGGTATATCTCACTGGTCATTCCCAAGCCAACACCTCCTTTGGCCGCCATTCCTTCCAGTTCTCTGCTGCCAATGACTGGAACGAATTGCAAAAATCTCTGAAGCTGGAGACTCTTATCTCCCTCACTAACTTTAAGCATCAGTTGTCAGAGCACCTTACCGATCACTGCACCTGTACACAGCCCATCTGAAATTAGCCCACCCAACTACCTCATCCCTATATTGTTATTTATTTTGCTCTTTTGCACCCCAGTATCTCTATTTGCACATATTCTCTTGCACATCTAGCATTCCAGTGTTAATACTAATTGTAATTATTTTGCACTATAGCCTATTTATTGCCTTACCTCCATAACTTGCTACATTTGCACACACTGTATATATATTTTCTGTTTATTTTTTTGACTTTATGTTTTTTTACCCCATATGTGTTGTTGTTTTTATCGCACTGCTTTGCTTTATCTTGGCCAGGTCGCAGTTGTAAATGAGAACTTGTTCTCAACTGGCTTACCTGGTTAAATAAAGGTGAAATAAATAAAATAAAAATAAATAAAGTGCAAACTTCAAGGAGTAAATGTAAATGTAAATGTAATGTAATGAGTTGGTCTGATGCTGCCCTCTGATGTCATTGGCCTCACCCCTTGCTTGCAGGAATAACAGAGGAGCAATAGAGAACAAAAGAGGAAAGGCCCCCACTTGTGCCATGTCATGAGGATTCCGGGACAACCTATTGAGATGTGCCTTTTGTTAAGTAAATCAGGTGATAAATTAGCTGAAAAGGAGACTGAAGTAGGACTTTAAATGAAAAAGTAAATCACACACTTGGATTTTCATGGTATTTTGTTCACAGGGGTTTCTACAGAGTTATGTAGCAGGTTGATAGGTCCACACACTAGTTTTAGATCAGCTTAGACAGAGATGCTTTGAGCTCTAAAATCTCAAATCTGTACAGACTCTAAACTTCCCATCGTCAGTGTATGGTTGAGTCTGAAATGGCACCATATTCCCTATAGTGCCCTTCTTTTGACCAGAGCCCTATGCGGGCCCTGGTTTAAAAAAAATAACAAGTAGTCTCCAATACTGGGGTATCATTTTGGACACATATAGATCCTACTACAGTATATTGGCCCTTTCAGCAGGGCAGTTATAGACATGTTGTCTGTGCCATCTGTCATGTTAACATTCTCTTTCTGACATATGACAGATCACACACTCAGGCATGTGAAATATATTCAGCTCTTGCCAGTGAGAAGACACATTCCCTAGAGTAAGGTTGATCATGTACAATGAATAAATAATTGTACTAATTTCTGAGAAACTAAGTTGGAAGTGTGTGCTGAAATCGCAATAGGGACATGAGAGATACTATACAATGTTCTACTGCTGTGTGGCCTTTCCATGTTGTCTTTTTTTCTCTGCAGGAGACTACATTTCTGTGCTGGAAATTCTGAAGGTTTGGAACCATGCATATTTCTGTTGCATGACCAAGTAGAGAGGGTATGGTGGCTGTTTCCTGCTTGTAGTGAAGAGCTGATTACATTTCCCCCAATATTCTTGTCAAGTGTTTCTGCCCATGCATAAGTAGTGGTGATTTTGGTCACACTCAATCTCACACACTTTCACACAGTAGGGAAGTAGTTGTATGGTTTGCAGATTCCAAACCCCTCACCAAGGCTGCTTTATATTATGTTGATGATCATTCTGACCAATGATGTACCACATGGATGTTACAAAATGTGTCAGTGCAGTTTTTATATTAAATAACGAAATGATAACACTTTACATCCACTATTATACCTGTGTAGTACACTCTAGTACTCGTTACATTAGTAACTATGTTGTTACATAATACTTTAATAATCATTTTATGCACAGTAATGGAGTTAACCATTTTACTCACTGAATGATATTCTATGTGCCAGACCAATGTTGTGGGTTAAAAAGAGACTTACAAAAACATGTTTTACCATCTAGCAATGTGAGCAACACAGTCTAAGATACAGTAATGTGCCACACACCCTGGTCTCTGTACAGTAATACCGTAGCTCAGAGCCAGGCCACATGCACTGATAGCCTCCCACTATTGTCCTCTTAATCACCCTTCACCAACAGGGTTATTTATCAGGAGTCGGCATCACATGCCCCCGCTGGGCGATGGCAGCCTCCGCCGAGCCCTAACCGGTAGACTGACCTTCGACAAGTTCAGCATCTGTAGGGTTTATGAGCGTCATTATGGTGAGGTACCACCTGTGAGCCCCTGGTTGTTGAAACACAAGCAGATACTCTGAAAGTCAAAGTGTGGGGAGGTGTTATTAATATTGGTCATGAAAGACGTGACTAACATGTGGGAACTGATGTTCCTGTTCTGGGTTGCTGTGGGGGGTGATGGGGCTTTAGCAGCTTGGATTGGGACTCAAACTCATAATTTCTCTCTGTTTTTTTTTTCTGTCTTTGATTCTCTCTCTTTCTTTCTCTGTGTACCTCATGAGAACACCAATCTAGACACTATGTCAGGATTCTCATTGCTGTCGAGGAATTACTTTTTAATAATTTAATCATGAATCAAATATATTTATAAAACCCTTTTTACATCAACAGTTCTCACAAAGTGCTTTACAGTAACCTGGCCTGGACCAAAGCACAAGCAGAAGCACAGTGGACAAACTCTTGAATTACTCTTGAATTGTTTTAGGATGTTTCTGTAAACTTAAGTCAAGCATGCATTAATATATTCTTTCACATCACATTTATTGCAAAGCCCAGGTTGATCTTTTACCACCCACAGAGATGGCACATTATATGGTAATAGGCCTACTCATTTTATTGTAGGCCTATGTGTAGTCCTTCAATGATGCAGGTCTGTTGGGTGAAAAATGCCACAGGTTGGAAAGATACAACCAATGTGCAAGATAAAGCGTTTCATGTGTTCAACCAGGGCACCCCTGAAACAAAATGTGATCTAAACACATTCATATGATGCCAATACTAAATTAGGCTCTTTGATCCTGAGTCGGAGCCCGTCGCTGTAGCCTTGGAACCACAGTAGGATTGGATAATCTCTCTGTCTTTGTCTTTGGTCGTGTGTGTAGAGGACGTCTGTGTGCGGAGGATGGCTGACTGGCTGTTATGGCGTGTTGTCTTTGTCCGGCAGATCCCTGTGCCCTGCGGAGACGCTGGCCTCTGTGCCGACACAGCTTTTTAATATTTCACCGCATGCCAAGCGCACCATATGCTACCCTGTTACTCGCCCCCTCATGAATTATACATCCAAAAATGTAGTTAGGAGAGTGGGAAAATATGTGCATTTAGCACTCCTGGCGGGTCTTATTTCAGCCACACTCCTTCTCACTTTCAGAATAACAATTGTTTCATTGTGGATGAAAGTGCCAGAGGAATGGCTATAAAGCTTTGGGAGAGGAGCATAGCAGATGTGGTAAGGGAGTAGTACATGAAAGTGGGAAAGATCTTGACATTATGAAATGTGTGAACAGTGGCTCACAGCATATTATAACTTACATCCGTCTTTTTGTAAATATGGCAAAGACCATGTACTATTGTGCAAATTGACCTAGAACAACACTATACAATTGCAAACTGGAACTTCAACATCAAAAATAATCAACATGTAGGATTTGGGACTGCTATTAATAATTCACATCCTGATTTATCTTGAAAGAGTGATACAGTAGACAGGGTTAAGTACTGCCCATTCATCAATGTGCCAAAGGCCTTCATGAAGGTAATGAATTGGATATGGCAGCTTTGCACTGTGTTAAGACTTTAAGGGGAGAAGTATAGGGGAGGGTGGGCAAGTTTTCACAAACCAATTAAGACACTCTATTGCTACAGGTTTAGTGCTTCCAGGCATGCTTGGCCTTTTGGGGCGTAATGGAAAACTTTCCATTCAGCATTTTTCAGCATTCCAGCATTCTGCCTGTAGCCCAAGGCAGTGAGAACCAGAAAGGTCCTGCTACCAGCTTTTACACCCTGACAATGTTATTTTATTTCCCCTAGAGAGATGAAACCTGATTTATTGTATTTAATCAATTGAGTCACACAATGAGAGTAGATATGTTTGGAAAAAATATGTAGGGCTGGGATTCAAACCAACTTGTGTCAACATCGCATTGAACTTGATTTGCAGTAAACTCCAAGGATGTCGGCTCAAACATAAATGACATTTTGGTTATTTAGCCAGAAAGACTCACAGTCATATTATAATGTATTCAAGTCTTCACTTGCTGTTTTAAATACACAAGTATGTTGAATAATGTGGCAGTGTAATGTCCAGCATGTGGTTGGGTTAGGCTTCATGGGTGAATAGTCTTTTGCCACATGCTCAACAGTACTGCGTTTACTCTCAAAAAAATTTCCAAGATTTGGCACCTGCCGATAGATATGCAGAAGGATCAGAGATGCATTGTGTGATGCATAGAATAACAATCCCAACCCTAGGCCTGATAACTGTGAATTTTCCTCATAATACTTTTCTAAGTAGCTCAAAAAAAGAATACCTGACAACAGTTATTCAAAATTATGATTATGGAATCCAATTTAAACAGCAATGAAATTATTATACCACCGAAAAATACTTGCGGGATGAAATTAACAATAATTGTATACTGCTAGACAGGGTTGGAGTCAATACCATTTCAATTCCTGTCAATTCAGAAAGTGATCAAACTTCAATTAAAATTCAATTTTTCCTCATTGAAAAGCATTGAAGAGATTTGTAGCTCGCAGTATGAGTAGCTCTCCAAACAATTCTGAAAGTACATCACGGGTTCCACCGCAAACTGTCATCAACAAATCTCACAATTATCACACACTGCAAGCTCCCTGCTACTATCCAATCAAAGCCACACTGGTCCTCTGTAGCTCAGCTGGTAGAGCACGACGCTTGTAACGCCAGGGTAGCGGGTTCGATCCCCGGGACCACCCATACACAAAAATGTATGCACGCATGATTGTAAGTCGCTTTGGATAAAAGCGTCTGCTAAATGGCATATTATTATTGACATTATCCCACCTCTTTAGCCACATTTTAGACAGTTAGCGATGCTAATGATAACCGTCTTGTGGGTAGGCAAAGGCTTTCCCCAAAACCTTCTCAAATAAATGTTAACTGCAATGTAAGCCTACCTGACAGAATGATATCATGATTATTTGTATTAAATCGGGCACACATTTGTTTTGCAAACCCTGCCATGATGTGCAGTACAGAAACATTGCTAGCCAAACACATTCCCACTAGGTGTGCAATTAAAGGGGAATAAAACAATTATAATTCTAAATGTGTAAGTATTTTTTCCCAGACCTCAAAGATTGTATTCTTATGTGATTTATGCATTGACATGGACTCTGAGCATCTAATTTATGTTTAATTTTTTTTACATAATTGTGATTTTGAGATTTTTTTTTGAAAAAACTCCCAGGAATAATAAAACAATATAGGGCCCCCATTAGAGTTGTTTATTAACCATTATTTTGACAGAAAACACATATATTTTACAGCAAGGACCCGGGGAATAGTACGTTATTTTTTGTAAGCTAGTAAAAAATAGACATCAATTAGTGATATGTTTAATGCTAGAAAAGGTTGGATACCCCTGTGCTAGACAGTCTCAGTAGCACTTAAAAACAGCTCTGTGATGACACTATTTTTGTTTGTTTCAATTTGATAACAAGGCCTATGTGATTACTTCATTTAGAGCAGCATTCATTCATTCTTGATTCCCATTTAATGGAGCACAATACATGCTTCTGTTAATTACTAATAATTAGAGAAATTGTTTTAGTCATCAATGAGCCAATTATATGTAATCAGGGAAGTGATGCGTCACACTACTGTTATACCAACATGCATGTTGTTATCTAGTCATGATTGAGCCAGCTTATCATACATTATGCAATTCTTTGCTCCTGTCTTATGAAAAAAATGAAAAAATGAAAAAATATATAAATGTATATATCACAAAAAAAAGTTTCATTCTATAAAGTCATTCATTTGGATGTGCCTTTACATGTCATTAATGGAGGAGCTAGAAAGAACAGTATTTGATCCTAGAGATGTAAGATAATTTGAACCTAGAGCTGTAACAGAAAAAAAGTGTCTATACCTGCTGTCCCTGACTAAGTGAGATCACATCTCGTTGGAAAGGAGCAGCAGTAAAACAGCTTAGCTAGCAGAGCCTGCAAATTATTCTGATGATGAAAGTGCCAAATCATTAAATAACATTGCTCTGACCTTCCAATGGAGAGACTCTCTCACATGTTGGTTGAACTGAGATGCTTACACCAATAAGCTTATTTTGATCACACCAGTCATCCAAATCATATCCCTGAAATCTTTGGTATTGTCTCTTTAACTCTGTTGTACCAGGCACTCTTCCTGACATTGTTTATTAACTCTGTTGTACCAGGCACTCCTCCTGATTTTCCTTAGCGTTCCTTCACCTCTGACTACAGGAAGGGTTCCAATGTGAAGTCCAATTTCTCTATCCATTTATCCAGCCATTTCTTTTTGTTCCAGACTGAATATTCTTTCTCATCTTTGCATGTGTGGTTGTTGAATATCCATTTAATCTTTGCCTCCCATAGTATTGTCTTTGTCTTTGTGGGTGGTCTCTGCTACATTTGCCATGCCAGTAGCATTACTCCTCATCTTCTCTTCAATGTCTGGTAACTCAGAGTCACGTTACATGTCTCTCTATGTGGAATGCTGATCTTCAGACACAGCTCCATCAATTGGTTGAATATTCACCTTGTGTAGTCTTGTGTGGTGCACCCGGACATAGGTGCCCCCATTTTTCTCCATGTCATCTTGGCCAACAACAACTCCAGGTTCTTTCCACTCTGCTCGCAGTCCACTTTGTTTCCTGTTTGATACTTCTCATTATGTCACGCCCTGACATAGAGATATTTAGTTGGTTTGGTCAGGGTGTGAATTTCTATGTGTAAGATCTAGAATGTGTATTTCTATGTTGGCCGGGTGTGGTTCCCAATCAGAGGCAGCTGTCGATCGTTGTCTCTGATTGGGGATCTGATTGGGGATCATACTTAGGCAGCCATGTTGCCTACCTATGTTGTGGGATCTTGTTTCTGGTTTGGCTTGTTTATGTGTAGCCTATTAGAACTTCACGTTACGTTGCTTTTGTTGTTTTGTCGTGTGTTTACTTCTTAATTAAACATGTACGCATACCACGCTACACCTTGGTCCAATCCTTTACTCAACGAACGTGAAACATTAGTTGTACAGGATGCCTGTTGCAAACCAACAACAGGCCTGCCCATATGTTTGCTGTAATTCTTCTCATCTCTTAAAAAAATATATTCTGACAGTCATCTCCTTTTCAGTCCTACTCTGCACTGTCTTTGTCTAGAATGTTGACAATAATGTCCTGAAGTGGTCAGTTCAAGAGTGACTGATTGAAAAGACAAAACTGTAATGCTCAAACAAAGTCCAGTACTGCTCCTGCTCTCTTCAGGGAAGTCTTGCTTAGCAAACAAAGGAATGTCTGCTGGTACCACCTCTGTCTCGATGTAACATTTTCTCTGACCAATCTTAGCTGGGATTTTTTAATATTTTTGTTGGAGTGTGCAAACTCTTCCATCTCCCAAACTTAAACACTCTGCTACTTGGTGTGTCAACCATTTGGTCTGTCAACCAGTGTTACAGCTTTTTGGTTTTCCATTTATATTTCAAGGTTGGACTTTTGCACATGTAGCACATTAGCATGTAGGGCGCACCGATTGGTGTCACCTCGTTAATCAGTATGTGTTACACCTGTGCTGGTTGCCATCTCGTTAGTGGGAAGCTGTTTTCACCTGTGCTGGCCCAGGTGCTATTTAAGATTGGCTGGGCCCAGTGCTCCAGTTGTCTTGAGAGATGTGGAGTGTGAACATCTTTAGTTGGCTCTGCCTAGCCTTTTGAGTTCTAGACAAACAGTCCTTTATCTTTTCTTCCCTGTTTTCATTTTGCTCCACTTTTTGGTATACTTTTCCTGTCTTTTGCCTCTTATTGGGCAAAATTTAGTGGATGCTCATGGTGGGTGTCTTAAGTTCCAGTTGTTGCTAGTCAACTTTCAGTGGACACCCCCATGAGTGTCTTTCAGAACCCCTCCTAAAACCCACACCTGTTTCGTTTTGGCTGTTGTCAGCGACTCTTTGTTAATTACCCTTTCTGGTTAAATGACCATTTTTGGTTTTCTAGCTAGGGAGCGTAAACAAAATGGGGGCTTGTCCAGGATATTGTTTCCCATGATAATATATAATAATAATAATATGCCATTTAGCAGACGCTTTTATCCAAAGCTGACCTTACAGTCATGCGTGCATACATTTTTGTGTATGGGTGGTCCCGGGGATCGAACCCACTACCTTGGCGTTACAAGCGCTGTGCTACAAGCGCCGTGCTCTACCAGCTGAGTATGAGTATGTTAGTCACTCTAATCACCTACTCTGAAGCTCTGCTGTGCCCAGATATTTGAGTGTTCAAAGGACACTTTTGCGGTAGAGTTTGTCACTGACATCCACCTTTAAAGATTGATGGAATCATTTTGAAAATTGCATAAACACAGGCTTATAAATGAAAAATGATATGGACTTTAAGTTGGAAGCATTTGTGGAAAACCCTACATGGGAACAGTTAGGCAAATCTGCTCGTCATTGCAAAGCATTACGGCATTTGTCAATCCAAAAGGCAGTAGCCAAAGAGTTGATATGTACTGTTTTGAAGGAGGAAATCCTCAGAGGCTGATGAAAGGGGTGCTACATGGGTAGTAGAGGACATCCCTTAGATGTGGCAAATAAGGGAGTTAGAATTAAAGCAAAGTTGGAGCAACAAAAATTTGTGTGAGCACAAGGAAAGGAGAAGGGAACATGCAGCACGACTAGAACAAGAAGAACGTGCGCATGCCATTCGATTGAAAGATATGGAAATGGAAGCGCGACAAAGGGAGATAGATCCGGAAGTTTTCTGAATCAAGTCAGGCCGTCCTGCACCTTCAGAGCTTGATATTGATTGGAACAGCCGGCTTGTACCGCCTTTCAACAACAAGGAGGTGGATGTATATTTTACTCTGTTAGAGTGGATTGCCGCATCCCTAAAATGGCCGCGAGATATTTGGTCACTGCTCCTCCAAAGTGTTCTTGTGGGAAAAGCTCAGAACTTGTATGCCGTTACTACAGATATTTGTCACACACCCTTGGCTCTGGGACTCTATATGTTGAGCCAGGGTGTGTTCATTCTATGTGTTCTGTTTCTATGTTGGGTGTTTCTAGTTCGTCATTTTCTATGTTTGACTGAGTGACTCCCAATCAGAGGCAACGAGTGCAGCTGTGTGCTGGTTGTCTCTGATTGGGAGCCATATTTAACTGTCTATGTTTTCACTTTGTGTTTGTGGGTTTTTGTTCCGTGTTCGGTCATTGTCACTGAGGACTTCACGAGTCGTTTTATTGTTTTGTTATTTCGTGTGTATGCTTTAATATAATAAAGTATAATTGTTTCGCTCAACACGCTGCGCATTGGTCTACTTCGCTTCAAGACGATCGTGACAGAAAAACCCCCCCATAAAAGGACCAAGCAGCGTGTCCAGGAGCAGGCAGACTGGACATGGGAGGAGGCGCCATGGAAAGGAGATGGACGAGGCTGGCGATGGCCCAGGTGGGGCAAATCGTGGTCCTGGGAGGACATGCTCGGGGGCCAAGGACCTTGGGGGTAGGATTAAGGCCCTGGCGAGAGAGGAGCAGCGGCGTCAGCAGTGCCATCGTCGGAACGGACGAGAGGCACCCCCAATAATTTTTAGGGGGGGGGCACACACGGCATGGGCGACTGGGCAGCAGGAGGCTGCCACAGGGCGAAATGGGAGACGAGGAGAGAAGGCCAAAAACCGGGTTACGGGAGCCATTGGCGAGAGGAGGGAAGGAAGTTGTAGAGGCACGGCGAGAGGTACTGAGGTGTATTGCCAGTCCCGTTTTTTCCGGCCCGTTCCTGACCCCCGTTTAAGGCAGTGGTGTGGTTCCCAGTACGGTCCGGCCTGTTCCTGCTCCACGCACCAAGCCTACGGTGTTGCGTCGCCAAGCCCAGTCCGGCCAGTTGCTGCTCTCCACGCACCAAGCCTAAGATGTGCGTCGCCAGCCCAGTCCGGCCAGTTGCTGCTCCACGCACCAAGCCTACGGTGTGCGTATCGCCAGCCCAGCCCGGCCTGTTCCTGCTCCACGCACCAAGCCTACGGTGTGCGTCCGCCAGCCCATCCGGCCTGTCCCTGCTCCACGCACCAAGCCTACGGTGTGCGTCGACAGCCCAGCCCGGCCTGTCCCTGCTCTCGCACGCACCAAACCTACGGTGTGCGTCGCCAGCCCAGCCCGGCCCGTTCCTGCTCCACGCACCAAGCCTACGGTGTGGCGTCGCCAGCCCTGCCCGGCCTGTTCCTGCTCCACGCGCACCAAGCCTACGGTGTGCGTCGCCAGCCCAGTCCGGCCTGTCCCTGCTCCACGCACCAAGCCTATGGTGCCAGGCGTCGGACAGCCCAGCCGCCCGGCCTGTCCTGCTCCACGCACCAAAAACCTACGGTGTGCGTCGCCAGCCCAGCCCGGCCCGTTCTGCTCCACGCACCAAGCCTACGGTTGTGCGTCGCCAGCCCTGCCCGGCCTGTTCCTGCTCCACGCACCAAGCCTACAGGTGTGCGTCGCCAGCCCTGTCCGGCCTGTCCCTTGCTTTTCCACGCACCAAGTCCTACGGTGTGCGTCGTCAGCCCAGCCCGGCCTGTCCCTGCTCCACGCACCAAGCCTACGGGGTGCGGTCGCCAGCCCTGTCCGGCCTGTCCCTGCTCCACGCACCAAGCCTACGGTGTGCGTCGTCAGCCCAGCCCGGCCTGTCCCTGCTCCACGCCACCAGCCTACGGGGTGCGTCGCCAGCCCGGCCCCGGCCTGTCCCTGCTCCACGCACCAAGCCTACGGTGCGCGTCGCCAGCCCGGTCCGCCTGTTCCTGCCACTCGCACCAAGTCTACGGTGCGCGTCGCCAGGCCCGGCCGCGGCCCGTTCCTGCCACTCGCACCAACCTAGGGGTGCGAGGTCGTCACTCCGGCACAACCCGTGCCTGGGTCATATCGGTGCCAATTCAGGTACGCTCTCTACTGCTCCACTAAGGAGCTGAAGCCTACGCTGCCTGCTACGTCCAGTCCAGCTCCAGCCAGCGGGGCCAGACCGGACCAGGGGCGCTATGGGGGGTTTTGTTGGAGGGTGGTGGGCAAGCCTCGAGCCGGCCGCCGCCCGCCGAGGAGGAATGCCCACCCAAGCCCTCCCCTGTTTTGCTCGTATTTAGGCGCGGGGTCGCAGTCCCGCGCCTTTAGGGGGGGGGTACTGTCACACCCTGGCTCTGGGACTCTATATGTTGAGGCCAGGGTGTGTTCATTCTATGTGTTTGTTTTCTATGTTGGGTGGTTTCTAGTTCGTCATTTTCTATGTTTGACTGAGTGACTCCCAATCAGAGGCAACGAGTGTCAAGCTGTGTGCTGGTTGTCTCTGATTGGGAGCCATATTAACTGTCTGTGTTTCCTTTGTGTTTGTGGGTTTTTGTTCCGTGTTCGGTCATTGTCACTGAGGACTTCACGAGTCGGTTATTGTTTTGTTATTTCGTGTGTATGCTTTTAATATAATAAAGTATCATGTTCGCTCAACACGCTGCGCATTGGTCTACTTCGCTTCAAGACGATCGTGACAATATTGCAGGAGTTTCCCCTTGAAATCAGACCATGTCCGTGGTAAGGACAACTTGGTTGCTGATTTTGTCTTTCAAGGGTGGGCAGCTAATACGTATTTTGTGGTTGCCCTGGCTCACAATTTTTGACTGCATTTTTGGTCCATTTTGAGAGATGAGTATTGTTTTGGTTGAACTCGTTCCAGGGTGATGAGTTTTAGAAAACATTACTTTATTAACCCGTTTCTCAAAACTTCTGCGGTGTTTTAGCAACTATCTATAACAAATTTAAGTGTGTTTTGCCTTATACTATTCATTGTTGATGAAAAGCTAGTACGACGCCAATTTGTTTATATTGGAAAAGTAAAGTAAAGTAATGGTTGCCGAAGACAGATGGCTGCCGTTTTAACAGCCCTCTCTATCAAAACTGTGTTAATTCGCGGTTATTTGTAATTTATTCTGTACATGATGTTTTCTGCCACCGTCTCTTATGACCAAAAAGAGCTTCTGGATATTCAGGTACATCGGATTTACTCACCTCGGATTAGGACGAATATTTGGAAGAGCTTGACATTCGAAGGATATTTCTACCAGACACCCGACGAGGCCCAAAAAATCCCCGTCCATTCGAATGAGCAAAGATATCGTGGACAGTTTTAGGTCGGGGTTGCCTTTGTAAGGATCGACGGCGGAATGTTCAATCATTTATTTGAAAATAAAAGTCAGACGACCTAAGGGATTACGGTTATCCTACCAACAGGGACATTAAAAAACTGTAATATTCTTATGTTGTTTCACAGAGTCATGTTGTTTGAACGACGACATGGATTAACCACCCAAATGGGGCCTTGGTTGATAATACGATAGCATCGGCAGGATAGAACCGGCTGGCTGACTCCGGTTTTTAAGACAAGGGTGGTGGTCTGTGTATCTTTGTAAACCAAACAGCTGGTGCATAAAAATCTAATACTAAAGGTCTCAAGGTTTTGCTCGCATGAAGAAGTAGGAGTGATCTCATAGATAAGCTGTAGAAAAACCAACTAATTTTACCAAGGAGAGTTTACCTCTATATATTTTCGTTAGCTGTCTATTTACCACCACAAACCTATGCAGGGCACTAAGATTACACTGCCAATGAGCTTTATTAAGGCCATAACATAAACAGGAAAAAAAATGCTCATCCAGAGGCAGCGTTCCTAGGGCCCGTGGAACTTAATGAAGGGATAACTTAAATCCGTTCCTAACTAATTTCGACTATTCATGTTAAATGGTGCAACTCGAGGGGAAAAAAACTCTAGACCACCTTTACTCCACACACGAGGTGTGAGCGTACAAAGCTATGCCTAGCACTCATCCATTTGGCAAAATCTGACCATAACGCTAATCCTCCTGATTCCTGATTATAAGCAAACACTTAAAGCCAAGAAGAGCTAAATCACTTCTATTGCTCCGCTTCGAGGGCCATAGCAACACTTGAAGCTATGCATCATGAGATCAGTAACGATTCAATCTTAGTCCCTGTATTGACTCTTTGCCTGGTTTATTATTATTATTATTATTATATTTAGCATTCAGCTGTGCCCGGATGACTATGTGATCAAGCTCGCTTGTGGCCGAGGTGAGTAAGACTTTTAAACAGGTCAACATTCACAAGGCCGTCAGGGCCAGACGGATATTACCAGGACGTGGTTTTACTCCGAGCATCGCTCTTAACTACTGGCAAGTGTCGTCATTGAAATTTTCAACATGTCCCTAGACTGAGTCTGTAAATACCAACATGTTTTCAAGCAGGACACCATAGTCCCTGTAGCCAAGAACTCTAAGATAACCTGCCTATATGACTAACTACCCGTAGCACTGCCGTATGTAGCAATGACGTGCTTTGAAATGCTGGTAATGGCTCACATCAACACCATTCTCCCAGAAACCCTAAGAACCACTCCGATTTGCACACCGACCTCCTACCAACAGATCCACAGATGGATGCATATCTATTGCACTCCACACTGCCCCTTTCCCACTGACAAGAGGAACCCCCCCACCTACGTGAGAAGGCTATTCATTGACTACAGCTCCCGCATTCAACCACCATAGTGCCCGATCATCACTACGCTAAGGACCCTGGGACTAAGCACCTCCCTCTGCAACTGAATCCTGGACTTCTCCTGATGGCCGGCCCCATGTGGTAAGGGTAGGTAATAAAAAAAAAAAAAAAAAAACAACAATACATCTGCCACGCTGATCCTCAACACTGGGGTCCCTCAGGGGTGCGTGCTCAGTAGCCCTCCCTGTACTCCCTGTTACCGCCATGATTTGCATGGCCAGAGCACGACTCCAACCACCATCATTAAGTATGAGAGCTTTAAAAGTACACTTGGTGTCCACATCGACAAACAAACTATCATGGTCCAAAACACACAAGGACAGTCGTTTGAAGAGGGCACGACAAAGCCTATTACCTTCAGGAGACTGAAAATATTGGCCATGGGTACTCAGATCCACAAACAAGTTCTACAGCTTGCACCATTCGAGAGCATCCTGATGGGTTGCATCCTCGCCTGGTATGGAAACTGGCTGCGGCCTAACGACGCAAGGCATACAGAGGGTAGTTGCGTACGTTCCCAGTACATCACTGGGGGCCAAGGCTTCCTGCCATCCAGGACCTCTATACGACCAGGCGGCCTGTGTCATAGGAGGCCCTAAACTAAAAATTATCAAAGGACTACAGTCACTCCTAGTCATTAGACTGTCTCTCTCTGCTACCGCATCGGCAAAGCGGTTACCGGAGCGCCGAAAGTCTAGGTCCAAAAGGCTTCTTGAACATCCTTCTACTCCTAAGCCATAAGATTCCTGAACAGCTAAGCATGGCTACCTGGACTATTTAGCAATGCCCGCCCACCCTACCCAACCCCTCTTTTAAAGCTGCCTGCTACCCGGGTTATAATTTATGCATAGTCACTTTAACTCTACTCTCACCCACATGTACATATTTACCTCCAATTTTTCTCAACTAACCCGGTGCCCCCGCACATTGACTCTTTACCGGGTTTACCCCCTGTATAGCACATGCCTACTGTTATTTTATTTTACCTGCTGCTCCTTTAATTATTTGCTATTTTAAAAAAAAAATAATCTTAAATGCATTGTTGGTGAAGTGCTTGTAAGTATGCGGTCCTCTGTAGCTCAGCCTGGTAGAGCACGGCGCTTGTAACGCAAGGGTAGTGGGTTCGATTATCCCGGGACACCCATGCACAAAAAATTTATGCACGCCTTAAATGACGTAAAGTCGCGTTTGGATAAAGCGTCTGCTAAATGGCATATTATATTATTATTATATTATAGTAGGCATTTCACTGTATTCTACACCCTTGTATTCCGCCGCATTTAGTTTATTATGTTGTGAAATTAAAGTTTGTTTCTGTTTGGTGTTGACAAACTTGTCAACAAAATACTGTTGTCTTAAGGGGGAGTTAACAGGTTTTGGTTTTTCGATTTATATTTTGGGGGTTGACTTTAGCACGTAGGGAGCCCCTTTGGTGTCACCTTTTTTAGTCAGTTGTGTTTTCCCCGTGCTTACCCAGGGGCTATTTAAAAGTGGCTGGCCCCGGGTTTTTTTGAGAGATGTGGAGGGTTAACACTTTAATTTTATCTCCCACTTTGATTTTTTGACAAAAAAATCCATCTGTCTTTCCTGTTTTCATTTTTCCCCCACTTTTTGGGTTCTTCCTGTTTTTAATTTTTTGGGGGGTTTTTATTTTTTTTCCCTCTTGGGCAAATTTAGTAGGCCTCATGGGGGTGTCTTAGGGTTTCCAGTTTTTGTTGTAGCAACTTTCAGTTTTAAAACCCCCTTTAGTTTGTCCCATCAAGAAAACCCCCCCTCAATCCCCACTTGTTTTTTGGGTTTTCAGTGACCTTTTTTAGTTTCCGTTTTGCGACCCCAATTTTTTTTTTTTCTTGCTGGGGGGCCAAAAACCAAAAAACAATTTAAAATGCTTTTGGCAAATTTCACATTTTTATCATCAGATTTTTTTTTAAAACCTAAATTAAACAGGAAAAAGAAGGGGCAGCATACCCTAAGGACACCTTTTCCTGTCCATTAAAATGTAGTGCAACAAAACAGCACATGGGCCCCGAAAAATCCCCTATTTTTGATAGATTTTTTGGGAAAAAAAATTTAAATCCCCGGGTTTGGGCATAACCCGTTAAAATCCATTTCCCATAAAAGAAATGATTGAGATGAAATTTAGGTTTTTGGGTTTAAATGTTCATTTTTTTTTTGGTTTTAGCCCTAAAAACCGAACTAAATTTTCCTTTGTAACCACTTGAAAGAAATAGAAAAAAAATTTCAATTTGTCAACTCCGGGAAAACATCAAATATATCAAAATTGTTAAAAGTCAATCCGTCGGGGTTTAAAGATCTGATAGAATATTATTTTTTTTATTGGATTTTTAAAAGAATAATTTTACAAAATTAAAAGTTTATTGAATTTATTTTTTGAAACAAAACCCGTCCCCGTTTTGAGTACCTGTTTTTTTTCAAATTTTTTGTTGCTTGGGCAACTCGGGGGTAATGGTAAAAACCCTTTATGTTTTTTTTGGGGGGGGAAAAAAAAAAAATTTTTTAAACACTTTTTTCTGAAAAATTCTTAAACCCATTTAAGTATTTGGGTGTGCGAGACCCAAGGGGTTTCGTTTTTTTTGTTCTAATCGGGAAAAAATGCTAAAAAGCTAATTAAATTACCCTGACGCATTATATAGTGCTATAAAAATTTTTGGGGATTTGTATTAATATTTAAAAAATCTGTTAGAAAATTTAAAATCAAGGGGCCCTTTTAAAAACCCTTTTTGACAAAAAATGAAAAATGAAATTTCCCTTTTTTTGGTGTTTAGATGGAGTTGGTAAAGGGCTGTTAATGTTTGGGCTTGGAAACCAAAAAAAGGGAAACTATGTTTAAAATTATTTTGATCAGATGGATGGGAAATTTTTTCCCGGTCGCCTCCCGAGAATGTATTGACGTATTTCACGGACACCTTTTGCATTTTAACTAATAAGAAACTTTTTTAAAATACTTTTTAGCTACCTTTTAACTACTTACATGTTAGCTAACCTTCCCCCCACCCTTTTTGGGTAACCCTAACGTTACCACCTAGCTAGAATTTTGTTTAAAATATCATACTTTCTCATATTCCCTAAAATAGGGTTGGAAACCCCAAATGAAAACATACCATAACCCAAAAGTAACATACTAAATGGAAATCCCTCCGATTTTAAAATACAGAATAATCAAAAAGCTCTGTGACCATGTTGCCTTTTCCCCCTGACAAAAATCCTTTTTCCTCTTTGAGGAAAAAATTTAGCAGCCAAAAAGAGCCTCTGCGCTCACGGAAAGGGCTGAGTGCTCTGTTCTCCGGTTTTCCGACCGGTTTTGTAATTTATTTTGCATGTTTAAACCCCCTCAAGGCTGCCGGCCCCCGACGGATCCCAAGCCAAAGTACTCAGAGAAAGTTTCAACCAGCTGGGGGAGGGGGTTTTGGGGCATATTCAATCTCCTTTTCCCAAAACCCCGGGCTGTTGTCCCCCTTCAAATTTCCACCATTGTTCCTGTAATGAAGAAAGAGAAGGGAACTGAAAAAATGACATCCCCCCTGTTTGGGTTCACTTCTTTAACAGGGAAATCTTTGGGGAGGGTTGTTAAAAGGGCCATATCACCTTTCCCGACACCCCTTGACCCCCTACAATTCGCCCCAACAGATCCACGGACGACCCCAAACCCATTATAGTCCCCCATCCACCTGGGGCAAGAGAAATACCTATTTTAAGAATGTTCGACTAAAAGCTCAGCTTCAAAAGAAAAGGCTCATCAATAAGCCCAGGGCCCCGGGGCTGAACCCCCCCCTGTACCCCTGGGTTCGGGCTTTAGACTGGGGACACCCCAAATGGGGGAAGGTAGGGGAACAACACCTCCCCCCGCGATCCTCCCAAAAAAGGGGCCCCGTCCGTGCTCAAACCCCCCCCCTGTACTCCCTGTTTACCCAAAGGGGCTGGGGGGCCCCGCACTCTCCAACCAATAAACAAAGTTACCCCAAAAACAATGAGGGCCCCTGGCGGAAATGGGGGCCCGGAAAAAAATCTCTCCCCCAATGCAACAAAACGAATGAGCTGATCCCTTTTTGGGGGGGCCCCAAGGAGGAACAAGGGGCAAAGGGGACGCAAAAAGGGGCCCCCTCCCCCCAAATCATCACCGGGGCAAACTGCCTCCCTTCCCCCCCCCCGGGCATTCAGCCCCCCGGTTTCACCCGGAAGGGTAAGAAATTTAAACAAAGGGCCCAGCCAAACCCCGCTATCATCTAGAAATTTGGGGACAGTACAGGTGCATCAAACTGGGGGCCAAGAGACTGAGAAAAAAGCTTCTATCTCCAGCCCCTCAGACGTTAAACAAATCAACCCCTAACCGGCCTCAGCCCCGTAACCCCCCTGAACCCTTAAACACTGTTTTAGCCCGCTACCACCCGGTAAAGCTACCCTGGAAACCTTTAAACAAGGTTTTCCCCAAAAAGGGGGCCAAACGGGGGAATTTTTTCTCGCAGGTGGTTTTTTTTGGTCCCCCCAAGTTTTTTTTTAGCAAAGATAACTTTCATTGTTTGGGGCGTAAGGGCTGTTTAAAAAAACCCGGAAATCGCCATGTGATTTTAAATAAAAAAATTTACGCAAAAATTGAAAGGTTTTTAAATGGTTTTTTAGTCAAAAAATATCTGTTTTGGCTTCTTTTGGTCCAATTTTTCAGTCTAAAATTATTTTTATTTATTTTCCGGCCCCCCACCACTCTCAAGAAAGAAACGGCACCCCGATGAAAACTAATTATGATCACAGGCTTAAAGACTTTTGCACTAACAAAAAAAAAATGCAAAAAATTTCAAAAAAAGTTTTCTGAGTTGGTTCATGAGGTATCAGTTTAATTTAAATAATTCATTAGGCCCTAATCTATGGATTTTAAATGACTGGGAATACGATGTAAATCTGTTTGGGTTTCAGATACCCTCCCGGATGGGTTTTCGAGGGATTTTTGCCCGTTTTAAAATTTCCAACGATAAAATGCATTGGTTCATTGGGACGTAGCTTATGCCCGCCCTACCATGGGGGGACTCTGTTCACAATGTTGACATCAATAAACCCTCGCCAACACGGCACCAACCAGGTTGCAGTTGTGAGGCCGGTTTTTTAAATTTTCTCTAATTCCTAAAAAAAACTTGAGGCGGTTTGGGAGAGAAAGAAATTCATTTTTTTTCCAACAGCTTTTTGGGGGTTTATTTCCCCGCAGTTTAGCATGCCAATTACACACTCCTCAAAAATTTAGGGCATCTGGGGGGTTTTTGACCAAAAATGCTGACTTTTGCGACCTTTTTTGTCCCCAGCACAAGGGGCAAAACCTTGGAAAAAGGTTTTGTATTTAAACAGCTCATTGATGTTTTTACACCTAAAAGGTGGAGGGGTTTCTTGGAAAGGGTATAGTTCTGAGAAAATATAACGGAGAGTTGAGGGAGAGAAAAAAAAATATACTTATCAAATCCGGGGAAAATCAGGAGTCTTTTCCCAAAAAAACCAAATGCGCCAAAATGGCCCTTTGGGTTTAAAAGGGAATTTCACTGGTGTTCGCCGAGATTTCATTCACGGAAGACCTTTTGGGGGGGCCCTGAAACCCTGAAAAATGCTTCGGTACCTATTTTACATGTAGGTTAGGGGTTTTTTTCTGCAAAAAATGGTGGGGGATCTTTGATGTTATGGGGGTTTTCTTCCAAAAACCTTGGGGTCTTTTTAAAAACAAAGGTCCTTAACTTTTTTCAGTACCAGGACATTTTTTGCCCAAAAACCCGGTTTTCCTTTTACAGGGGGCTGGGAAAATTGGGCCCCAAATGGATTTTTAGAAAAAATAACCACAAAAAAATGGTAATTTACCACAAACTTTTAAGGCCCCCGGACTTGAACCTCCTTGAAAAAACCCTAAGTGCAGATGAAGGATAAACAAGGGACCTGGAAGATTATGTTTTGGGAGAAAGGCTGAGGGCCCTCCCAATGTGTTCTCCCAAACTCATTTTAAAAAATTTCCCTTTTTATTTTAATTTTTTGGGGGGGGGAAAAATTACTTGTTTTTCCTTTTTCCCTGAGCAAAATTTTATTTTATAAAATTATAAACTTTTTTGTGCATACAATATTGCTCAGTAAATTTTATACATTTTATAGTCTTTTTGACATTTTTAAACAAGTGTGCCAATAATTTTTTGTGAATGTAATAAAACAATTTATCCATGGGTGATCAATCTCATCAATAGCTCTGGCTAAATGTAAGTGGTTTATTCATCCACCCCCTCACCGCTTTTTTTACCAAAAAAATGGAGGGGTGTCGGGTTTTTTGTTTTTTAAAAACCGGTTGCAAAAAAAAGGGGGGAGTGAGGAGAAAGGGGGAACAGAAAAATGGGGGAATTTTGGGGGCTTGAAAGCCTGCCAGCCTTCCCTGTACTGGGATAGCAGGTGTGTTAGAGGGACCAAAGGTGATAATACAGACCTCCTGACCCTGTTGGCTCTGGACCATCTGCTAACCCCTCCCATTGTCACCCTCTGAAGCCACACTCTGTGTTTGTACATGTTTTGAACCTAGAATGCCCAATCTACAGAGCTCAGGTTTTACGAGTTTGTGTGACCTTTTGGGGTGGGGACCTCTCAGGGTTACCCTTTCCTTGTTCACCTAGCTGGTCTCCTGTGGCCTGTGTCCCCATCCCTCCCTGCCTCACTCACTCTCTCTGGTTTTTGGTTTCTCCTTTTGACCGCTTTCCTGACCCAGCTCATCGACGTCGCAATTTATCCCAATTAGGTATTTAATACTTTGATTTAACTTCCACAATACCCCCGCGACTTCCAGAGGCCATGGCTCAGGATGCTTTTTAACTCTGTGTCCACTCATATGCCTCCTAAGTTGGCCCAGTGTCAATTTATAGTATTTAATTACAGATTTTTGGATAGCTGATTAAGCTTGTTTTTGTCCTCGAGTGCAATTTACAACTTTGTAGCTTTTATATTATATTGACTTCTCCTACAGTTCTTTGGGCCTTTGTACAGTAATATTGCTTTTCTCTCATTGAAGGTGCTTCTTATACCTTTGCTATACGCAATAAAATATGAAGAGCCAACCATGGACCGGAGATTCAATGTGCCCCCAAGAACATTTCTCATATATATAAAAATAATAATAATCAACAGCATAAATATAATTATATTATGATTTGTTTGGTCATTTAGCAGACGCTCTAATCCAGCTCGATTTACAAATTGGTGCCTTCACCTTACGATAGCCAGTAGGACATCACTTTACATTATATCACACTTTTTTTTTGGGGGGGGGGGGGGGTGGGGGTGGTTTAGAAGGATTACTTTTATCCTATCCCAGGTATTCCTTAAAGAGGTGGTGTTTCAAGTGTCTCACGGAAGGTGGTGAGTGACTGTCCAGGCTGTCCCTGGAGTCGTGAGGGAGGCTTCGTTCCAACATTGGGGTTGTCCCGAGCAGCGAACAGTTTTGACTGGGCTGAGCGAGAACTGTGCTTCCGCCTAGGTAGTGTGGCCAGCATGCCAGAGGTGATGAACGCAATGCCCTCGTTTGGGTTGTAGGGACTGATCAGAGGCCTGAAGGTATGGAGGGTGCCAGTTCCCCTCAACAGCGTCCGTATGCAAGCACCATGGTCTTGTAGCAGATGCGGCTTCACCTGAAGTCCAGTGGAGTGTGCGGAGGAGCGGGGTGACGTTAGAGAGACTTGGACGGTTTAACCACCAGACTGGCTGTTCAGCGTTTCTGGATGAGTTGTTAAGGTGTTTTAATGGCACAGGCAGGGAGCCCAGCCAACAGCGAGTTGCAGTCATCGAGACGGAGAGATGACAAATGCCAGGATTAGGACCTGTGCCGCTTCCTGTGTAAGTTAGGGTAGTACTCTGCAAATGTTGTATAGCCATGAACCTACAGGATTCGGTTCACCGCTTTGATGTCAGCGGAGAACTACAGGGTTTTATCCGCAGGTCACGTCCAAGGTTTCTTGCACTCTGGGAGGAGGACACAACGAGAGTTGTCAACCGTGATTGCGAGATCATGGAGCGGGGCAGTCCTGTCCCCGGGAGGAAGAGCAAGCTCCGTCTTGTCGAGGTTCAGCTTGAGATTGGTGATCCGTCCATCCACACTGTTATGTGTCTGCCAGACATGCAGAGAATTGCGAATTTGCCACATGGTTATCAGAAGGGGTAACATGAGAAGATTAATTTGTGTGTCGTCTGCGTAGCAATGATAGGAGAGACCTATGTGGAGTATATGACAGAGCCAAGTGACTTGGTGTATAAAGAGAATAGAGAGGGCCGTAGACAGATTCTCACCACAGCCCCACCTGGTATGGATCGACCTGTGAGGTAGTACGCATCCAGAGTGAGCCTCGCCGGGGAGATGCCCAACTCGGAGAGGGTGTAGAGGAGGATCTGATGGTTCACAGTAATCACGGGCAGTCAGATAGGTCTAGAAGGATGAGAGCAGGGAGAGAGACTTAGCTCTTAGCAGTGCGGAGAGCCTCCGTGGCACAGAGAAGAGGCTTCTCAGTTGAATGACCAGGTCCTTGAAAACCTGACTGGTTTGTATCAAGAATGTAATTCTGAAGGAGATAAACAAGAGAGTTGGCTAAAGACGGCACGCTCCAAGAGTTTTTGGAGAGAAAATAAGAAAGGGATACTGGTCCCTGTAGTTGTTGACATCGGATGGATCGAGTGAGGTTTTTTGAGACGGGTTGCAGACTCTCGCTCTCTTGAGACTGAAGGGACATAGCCAGTGGGTCAGGATGAGTTTGATGAAGCGAGGTGAGGTAAGGGGAGAAGGTCCTCCGGAATGGTCCTGGAGACGGATAGGAGGGATAAGGTTTAGCGAGGCAGGTTGTGTGGTGGCCGCCGTCACAAGTCGCACGATTTCATCTGGAGAGAGAGAGGGAGAATTGAAGTCAAAAGGCATAGGGTAGGGCAGTGTGAGCAGGACCAGCGTTGTCATTTGACTTAATAGATGAGGATCGGATGTCGTCAACCTACTTTTCAAAATGGTTTTACGAAGTCCATCCTACAAGAGGGCTGAGGGAGAGGGGATTAGGAGGAGGATTCATCATGGGAGGAGAAGGTGCAAAGAGCTTCCTATGGTTAGAGGCAGAGGGCTTGAAATTTATGAGTGTTTAGAAAGTGGCTTTAGCCAGCAGAAACCAGAGGAAAGAAATGTAGAGAGGAGGAGTGAGAAGATGACAGTCGGCAAGGGAGTCTAGTTATCCTCCATTTCCCCGCCTCGGCTGCCCGGGAGCCCTGTTCTGTGATCTCGGCATGAGTCGTCAAAGCCACGGAGCAGGAGTGGAGGACCGAGCCGGCCGGGAGGATAGGAGTAACATAGAGAGTCAAAGAATGCGAGAAGGGAGGAGTAGGGAGGGTTGATGAGGCAGAATCAGGAGATTGGAGGGAGAAGGATTGAGCAGATGGGAAGAGATGATAGGATGGAGAGGAGAGAAGTCATCGTAGAGAGAGAGCGAAGTTGACGAAAAACGGCCGCATTACAATCTGAGTAAGGGGCATAGTGAGTATTGTTGGAGAAGAGAGAGAGAGAAAAGGATACAAAGTAAGTGGTTGGGAGACTTGGAGGGGAGTTGCAGTGAGATTTAGTAGAACAACATCATCCTAGTAAAGATGAGATCAAGCGTATTTGCCTGCCTTGTGAGTCGGTGGAGACGGTTAGAGGTGAAGTGTCCACAAGAGAGAAGGCGTGGAAAAAGAAAGAGGCAGAGGAGAAATGAGTCAAAGGTAGATGTAGGGAGGTTTAAGTTCACCCGAATACCTGTGATGGGTGAGCCATCCGCAGGCCAGGCACTTATCAAGGCGATCAAGCTCATTGATGAACTCTCCAAGGGAACCTGGAGGGGCGATAAATGATAGGATTATGTTAGCTTGAATAGGCTAGTGACTCTGACAGGCATGGAATTCCAATGAGGAGATCGACAGATGGTTCAGGGGAGAACGAGAGAATTTCCACTTGGGAGACGATGAGGATTTCCTGTTGCCAGCCGCCCGCGCTGACCATATGCTCTCGGGGTATGCCAGAAACACCATGGTCAAAGCTACGAGTAGAAGAGCAGTATGGAGTTAGCAGTGTTTTCTTGTGTCATCCATGTTCCCGTCAGTGGCCAAGAAGTCAAGGGACTAGAGTGGTGAGCATAGTGTTGAGTATGAACTCTGCAACTTGTTGGCCGCAGAATGGCAGTTCCCGCGGCTGCCGAGACCTTAACTCCACGTGGTTCGGGCGTGCAGGGACGCGACCAGGTTAGAGAGTCAGCATCCACGCGGTGTGAGGCCGTTTGTATGGGCTGTGCGGAGAGAGAGAGACAGGGATAGACAGACACATCGTGGACAGGCTACAGAGAAGCTACACTGATGCAAGGAGAGATCGGAAATGAAATTAACTAAAAATTCTGTGGAAACGAGGCCTTCCCTCAACTAACGCTTTCACTGAAACACTCAAATACCACTCTTCCCACTTCCACTTTAGAATTATACATTGCTGAGTAATCTACAGTAGTTCGAATGTTTCCAGGAATAGACTAAACTTCGTTTATTCAGCTAGCTAACTTGGTACAGTAATTCTTCTGTGAAACGCGCGCATGGGCACGTATCCTATGACGCCATAAGCTAACTAAGCATGCTAGCATCCAATAACACACGGTTATTAACTATTTTAGTTTCGAAAATAAGTATTTTGGCATTGATTAGCGATGTTCTATATTCGCTTAGTGTAAAAACATATTACAAGCATTCATGCTGTACTTTACAGGGATGCCTGTATGTTTGTTTTACAGGAAGGAAAAATAATACTGTGAACATATATTACGACAGCATACCTCCCTTTTTTACAGTATTAAGCTGGCCACTCTGGTTGCAAGATAATGCTGTAAATTTCCAGTAAAAGTCCCCCTAAATCTAAATGTAAGAAAAAACAATACATGTGTACATAAAATACATTTTACTTTAATTTGGTATCACAGTCACAACACATTAAGAACAGAATTGACAATCAGAAGTACCAGTACACCATACAGTGCATTCGGAAGATATTCAGACCCCCATTGACTTTTAAAAAACAACATTCTGTTACTTAACACAGCTCATTCTAAAATTGAATTAAATAAAATATTCCTCATCAGTCTACACACAATACCCCAATAAATGACAATGCGGAAAACATTTTAGACATTTTTGCAAATTGATAAAAAATCAGAAACAGAAATATCTTATTTCATATAATTATTCAGACCATTGCTATGAGACTCGAAATGGAGTCTCAGGTGCATCCGGTTTCACATTGATCAATCCTTGAGATGTTTTCCAGTGACTTGATTGGAGTCCACACTGTGGTCAATTTCCATTGATTGGGAAGGCACTACCCTAACCTGTTTATCTAAGGTCACAGGCCCGTTGACGGTGATGTCAGAGCAAAAACCAGCCATCAGGCCAAAGGAATTGTCCGTAAGAGCGTCAGAGATAGGATTCTGTCGAGGCACAGATCGGGGGTAGTGTATCACAAAATTCTGGCACCCATTGAATGGTCCCCAAGAACACAGATGGCCTCCATCATTTCTTAATGAAGAAGTTTTTGGAACCAACAAGACTCTTCCTAGAGATGGCTGCCCGGCCTAAACTGATCAATATGGGGAGAAGGGCCTTTGTCAGGGAGGTGACCAAAGACCACATGGTCACTCTGCTAGAGCTCTCCAGAGTTCCTCTGTGGAGATGGAGAACCTTCCAGAAGGACAACCATCTCTGCAGCACATCACCAATCAGGCCTTTATATGGTAAGAGTGCCAGATTGAAGCCACTCACCCAGTAAGGCACATGATAGCCCACTTGAGTTTGCCAAAAAGGAACCTAAAGGACTCTGACCATGAGAAACAAGATTCCTCTAGTCTGATGATGAGGCTAGATTTTAAATGCTTTGGCTCTGAATGCCAAGTTTTTCATCTTGAGGAACCCTGCACCGTTCCCTACGGTGAAGCATGGTGGTGGCGTTATCATGCTGTGGGGATCTGTTTTCAGGCGGCAGGACTGGGATACTAGTCAGGATTCGAGGGAAAGATGAAACCAGAGCAACGTACAGAGGATGATCAATGAATGAAAACCTGCTCCAGATCACTCTGGACTTCCAGACTGGGAGCAAAGGTTTCACCTGTTTCCAACAGGACAACGACCCTAAGAAGCACACCAGCCAAGACAACGTAGAAGTAGCTTCGGGACAAGTCTCTGACTGTCCTCGAGTTGGCCCAGCCAGAGCCCATACTTGAACCTGATCCCAACATCTTCTTGGAGAAGACCCTTGAAAATACACTGCTCAAAAAAATTAAGGAACACTTAAACACCACATCCTAGATCTGAATGAATGAAATAATCTTATTAAATAAATACTTTTTCTTTACATAGTTTAGATGTGCTGAGAACAAAATCACACAAAAAGTATCAATGGAATCAAATTTATCAACCGATGGAGTCTGGATTTTGGGACTCACCCTCAAAACTAAGTTGGAAAACTAACACTACAGGCTGAGTCAACTTTTGATGTAATGTCTTTAAAACCAAGTCAAATTTAGGCTCAGTAGTGTGTGTGGCATCCACGTGCCTGTATGGACCTCCCTACAAACGTCTGGGCATGGCTCCGTTTCTGATGAGGTGGGCGGAATGTCCCTCCTGAGGGATCTCCTCCCAGACCTGACTCAAGCATCCGCCAACTCCTGGACCGTCTGTGGTGCAACGTGTTCGTTGGTTGGATGGAGCGATACGGATATGATAGTTCCCAGATGTGCTCAATTGGATTCAGGTCTGGGGAACGGGCGGGCCAGCTCCTAGCATAAATGCCTTCCTCTTGCAGGAACTGCTGACTTGCTACACTCCAGCCTTCATGAGTCTAGCATTGTCTCTTGCATTAGTAGGAACCCAGCCGCTCAACCGCAGCACATATGGTCTCACAAGGGGTCTGAGGTCTCATCCTCGGTACCTATGGCAGTCAGGCTACCTCTGGCGAGCGACATGTAGGGCTGTGCGGCCCCCTGCAAAGAAATCCAGACCACACCATGACTGACCCACCGCAAACCGGTCATGGCCTGGGAGGATGTTGCAGGCAGCAGACGTTCCTCCACGGCGTCTCCAGACTCTTTCACGTCTGTCCACATGTGCTCAGTGTGAACCTGCTTTCATCTTAGTGAAGAGCACAGGGCGCCAGTGGCGAATTTTCCAATCTTGGTGTTCTCTGGCAAATGCCAAGCACGTCCCTGCACTGTGGTTGGCTGTAAGCACACACCCCCACCTGTGGCCGTCGGGCCGCTCATACCACCCTCAGGGAGTCTGTTTCTTTCTGACCGTTTTGAGGCAGACACATGCACATTTGTTGTGGCTGCTGGATGGTCATTTTGGCAGGGCTCTGGCAGTGCTCCGCGCTGCTCTCCTTGCACGAAAGGCGGAGGTTAGCGGTCCTGCTCTGCTGGGATTGTTGCCCGTCCTAAACGGCCCTCCTCCACGTCTCCTGATGTACGCCGGCCTGTCTCCTGTAGCGACCTCCATGCTCAAAGCACCGCCAGCATTCAAAAGTGCCAAAAACATCAGCCAGGGAAGCATAGGAAACTGAGAAGTTTGTCTTGTGGTCACCACCTGCAGAACGCAACCTCTTTTATTGGGAGTGTCTTGCTAATTGCCTATAATTTCCAACCTGTTGTCTATTCCAATTTGCACAACAGCATGTGAAATGTTTTGTCAATCATGTTTGCTTCCGAAGTGGACAGTTTTGATTTCACAGGATTGTGATTGACTTGGAGTTACATTTGTTTTGTTTAGGTGTTCGCTTTCTGTTTTTTGATCATGTATCTGTGCAGCGATGCTCCCCATCAACCCGACAGAGTTTGAGCGGATCTGCCGAGAAGAATGGAGAGACTCCCCCAAATACGGTTGTATCCAATCTTGTAGCCGCATACCCAAGAAGACTCAAGGCTGTAATTGCTGCCAAAGTTGGCTTTCAACAAAGTACTGAGATAAAGGTCCTGAATCACTTATAAATGTGGATATTGTAGTTTTTAATTTTACATTTGCAAAACATTTCTTAAAAACCCTAAGTTTTTTGTTTGTCATTATGCTGATTGTGTGTGTAGATTAAAATAAATTAAATCAATTTTAAAATACGGCTGTGAATTTACAAATTGTGGAGACAGTCAGGGGTCCTGATACTTTCCGAATGCACGATATGTAACCAAACGAGCATCACTACAACACATCTAAAAACTGTAATTGTGTGGGGTGTGGGGAGATAGTTAAAAATTGGGATTGGGTACAATCCCTAGAGCTGTTACTCTCATTTTGGGGGTAGGGGAGTTCCAGAGGCGGTGAAACACACCGTTTGATCATGAAAGGCATCTAGCTGAGTAGCAGTCGTGCCGCATCAGGTGTTTCTTTCCTCATGGGGCTCTGTAGCAATGTATCCTCATTTCTGATTTGATAGATAACTCTCACGCCCTAGGTGCGTCATAGAAAAATAAAGATAGATTGAGAAACACGTGAGCCCACAGGGACTTTTATACTCCTGTGGGTAAAAAGACCGGTGTAAAACTGACATATCAAACTGGTGTGTGTGTGTTTGTGTGTGTGTGTGTGTGTGTGCTGTTTTTGTGTTTGTGTGTGTCCTTACCTCATTAGATGTCCTTCATTAAAACTTGGGGTGAGCTTCTTTCTGAGAAATGGGCCAATGTAGGATCGCACAGCAAGATATTTAGCAATTAGGAGCAGACCGCAATGGGCTTGTGGTCATGCTTGAAGCTAACTAGAGCTGTTAGCGCTAGCTAGGGTTGGCTAAGAAACATGCAGTAATTCAACATTGGCTAGCAATAAAGATACTTAGAATAGTCAGGTACCTTACCCAGCAGCTGCTGAAGATATTCTTCCCACTTCACAGCCACTTTCGAAGAAGAGTTTACGTCAGTAGTCTGAGCTTCATGTGTCTCACCTGACAGCATGAGATTGGCGCCTGAAACAAATCATATTTAATCTATAGTAGGCATAGAGCCTACTGTAAAGAAAAACAGTATGTTGAGTAATTTTTACAAGAGGCTTTCAATTACCGTTGAAATAAACAGTATTGGGTCAGCATTTTACCCATAATGCAGTGCAATTGTATCAGCATTAATGCTGTAAAAACACATTTACGGTATTTTACTGTGTATTCTACAGATGTTTTAACTGCTGAAATTACAGAAAAGTATTTGTGTGCATTTGTTTAAGATATTACAACCCATATCATGTAGCACATTCGTCCGTTGCCATGGATTCGCATAATGCATTTTAGGATCCAACCAATTTTTGACTGTCCGGGCGTTAGTGTCAGATCTAGCCGTCTAGCTAGCGAAACACTAGAGCTCTGGCTAAAATGGAACATAGGTATAATCTTGGGCTCAAAAGTGAAGAGAAAAGGAAGAACATGATAAAAAGAGAGTTTAGGCCTTGCCTTGTAACTTACAACCTTGTGTTCATCATGGTAGAAATATAAACTTGCTGTACATTTTTCGACTTGGGAAATTCTGGTAGCAATTGCCCATACTGCGTAGATTTTTACAAACAAGAGGGCAGGCCCCTGGGCTCTGCCTCGCACCCATGGGAGTGAAAGCTCTGCCCCTGAAGAATCCTAAAATGGATCACGTTGCCTTGTCGCCCACACAAGAAACACAGGAACAGTCAGCTAGGTTGTTTTTGTTTGAGTATACATCAGTATTAACTGCAGTCCAAGCACCATCTGCTCCTCCAGCTCTTGGGCTGGGGTTTGTCATGGACGTGTTGTACCAGTGGCGATTTTTAGCACGTCAATCTTGGTGGGGCAAAACTCCCCATTTGTTTTGTTTAGATGCATGACAGCAAAGCCACTACACAACACTACAACCATGACAATACATTAATTGCAGTATAACGGTGACAAACGGGCCCAACAAAATGTTAGGGCCCTACAAAAAAGGGACCAAATTATTAGGGTGAGGCACATGGGCTACTAAACAGCTTACTCCACAACATACACTTAGGTATTATTCTTAGCTACAGTGTTCACGATCGTCGAAGGAGGAGGACCAACGCGCAGCGTTCTTTGCAAACATACTTATTAATTAATTAACACGGAACAAAACAACAACCGATAACGTGAAGTCCTTGGTTTAACACATATAAACCAACACGGAACAAGATCCCACAAACACTGTGGGAAAACTGGCTGCTTAAGTATGGTTCTCTATCAGAGACAGACAAGCAAACAGCTGATTCAAGTTGCCTCTGATTGAGAAACACACTGGGCCAACATAGAAACACCAACTGACTAGAATGAGAACATAGAACAAACACATAGATCTACACACCCTGGCTCAACATACTAGAGTCCCCAGAGCCAGGGTGTGACAGTACCCCCCCCCCCCCCCAAAGGCGCGGACTGCGACTACAGCGCCAACCATAACCGAAACAGGGAGGGCTGGGTGGGCATTCCTCCTCGGAGGCGGTCCGGCTCCGGGCATGACCACCACCCTCCAACAATTCCCCCGTAGCGCCCCTGGTCTGGTCTGGCCCCGCTGGCTGGAGTGGACTCTGAACATCGGGGAGCGGACTGCTTAGGCTCCGATGTGGAGCAGCTTGACCGGTACCTGACCAGGTATCGGTGACCCAGGCACGGGTTTGTTGCCGGACTGACGACGCGCACACCATTGGCTTGGGTGCGGGGAAGCGGACGGGCCTGGACCGGGCTGACGACGCGCACTATTGGCTCTTGGTGCGGGGAGTCAGGGACGGGCCGAACCGGGCTTATGAAGCGCACCACTGGCTTGGTGTCGGGGAGCAGGAACAGGCCGGACCGGGCTGACGACTCGCACCATTGGCTTGGTGCGGGGAGCGGGACGGGGCCGAACCGGGCTGACGAAACGCACCACTGGCTTGGTGCGGGGAGCAGGAACAGGCCGGGCCGGGCTGACGCGACACACGCACCATTGGGCTTGGTGCGGGGAGAGCAGGAACAGGCCGGGCCAGGCTGGCGACGCGCACCATAGGCTCGGATGCGAGAGACAGGAACAGGCCGGACCGTACTGGGGACCCACGCCACTGGCCCTACGCGGGGATCAGGAACGGGCCGGACCGGACTGGCCAACACACCCCCAGTACTCTCGCCCGTGCCTCTACATTCTCCTTCCCCCTGGTGTCCCAGTAACTCCCGTAAAACCTGGCGGCTCCTCTGCCAACCCTCTACCCACTCTATCCCGTACTCCTGCTGCCCCGTTCGTCCCACGGCGTGAGCCCCCCCTAAACATTTTCTGTTTTTTTTTTTGGGCTTGTCTCTCCCCCGTGGACCAGGCCTCCATGGTTCTCGCCCAACTCTCACTCCACTGCTCCCATTCCAACCTCTCTCCTCATCATGCTGCTTGACCCCAGTCGTGGTGGGATCTTCTGTCACGATCGTCGAAGGAGGAGGACAAACGCGCAGCGTTCTTTGCAAACATACTTATTTATTAATTAACACGAACAAAACAACAAACGATAATGTGAAGTCCTTGGTTAACACATATAAACCAACACGGAACAACGATCCCACAAACGGAGGTGTGGAAAACTGGCTGCTTAAGTATGGATTCTCAATCAGAGACAACAAGCAACAGCTGATTCACGTTGCCTCTGATTGATAACCACACTGGGCAACATCGAAACACAACTGACTAGAATGAGACATAGAACAAAACACATAGACTCTACACACCCTGGCTCAACATATTAGAGTCCCCAGAGCCAGGTGTGACATACAGTATACAGTAAGGAAAAAGTATTTGAATCCCCTGTTGATTTGTACGTTTGCCCACTGACCAAGAAATGATCAGTCTATAATTTTAATGGTAGGTTTATTTGAACAGTGAGAGATGGAATAACAAACAAAAAAATCCAGAAAAAAACGCATGTAAAATTTTTTATAAATGGATTTGCATTTTAATGAGGGACAATAAGTAGTTTGAACCCCCTCTCAATCACAAACGATTTCTGGCTCCCCAGGTGTCTTTTATACAGGTACGAGCTGAGATTTGGAGCACACTCTTAAAGGGAGTGCTCCTAACAATTTCAGTTTGTTACCTGTATAAAAGACACCTGTCCACAGAAGCAATCAATCAATCAGATTCCGAAACTCTCCACCATGGCCAAGACCAAAGAGCTCTCCAAAGGATGTCAGGGACAAGATTGTAGACCTTACACAAGGCTGGAATGGGCTACAAGACCATCGCCAAGCAGCTTGGTGAGAAGGTGACAACAGATTGGTGCGATTATTCGCAAATGGACTGTAAACAGAAAATAACTGTCAATCTCCCTCGGCCTGGGGCTCCATGCAAGATCTCACCTCGTGTAGTTGGGGTGTTTTTTCTGCTAATGGGGAACAGCGACACCTTACACCGCATCAAAGGGACGATGGACGGGGCCATGTTACCAATCAAATCTCTTGCGTGAGAACCTCCTTCCCTCAGCCAGGGCATTGAAAATGGGTCGTGGATGGGTATTCCAGCATGACAATGACCCAAAACACACGGCCAGGCAATAAATGAGTGGCTCAAGAAGAAGCAACATTAAGGCCTTGGAGTGGCCTAGCCAGTCCTCCAGACCTTAATTCCATAGAAAATCTGTGGAGGGAGCTGAAGGTTCGAGTTTGCTACAGAAACGTCTGACCTCTGTGATTGCCAACCATATGGTTTTTGCCACCAAGTACTAAGTCATGTTTTTTGCAGAGGGGTCAAATACTTATTTTCCCTCATAAAATGCAAAATCAATTTTATAACATTTTTGACATGCGCTTTTTTTTCTGGATTTTGTTGTTGTTATTCTGTCACTGTTCAAATAAACCTACCATTAAAATTATAGACTGATCATCTTTGTCAGTGTGCAAACGTACAAAACATCAGGGGATCAATACTTTTTTTCCCTCACTGTACCTATCTTCCTGGGCATATTACATAATTTATGCAGCAACATACAAGACATTTTAGGACTCACCTTGTGCTGTGTTTCACGATTGAACAGGAAGGTGCGTGCGGCGCACTCGTGGAAATTTTTGTCATCAAAACTTTGTCAATCAATAGTCTGTCATTCTCTGGATTAATGACACTTTCAAGAACAACTGGGAACTCAGAAAAAACTAGGTCGAGATCATGACGTCTAGAAAGAGGCCAGAGTTCCCGACGTTGAATTCCGAGTTGGATGACGGTTCAAAACGTATTTTTCCCAGAGTTACCAGTTGTCTTGAAAGCAGCAGAAGTAATACTGGATTGACAGCATGGCCTGATGTATTAAACCTTTTTGGCCCATGGCATGTGAATTCTATCCTAGTTAAGCTTGAAAAGAGACCCTTAAACCCAGACTTGGACCACACACCCACTCCACTGAATAGCAGGCTAGTGATTGCTTTGCAACGCTTTGCAGTTAGCCACTAATTCTTTCCAAACCACTCCATTGTTGAATTTGCAATTCCAACTTGTGTAATGTTTATGGCCGATGAGGCCCGATACGTTTTATCTACAATTTATATTCATATGACAAGGGATTAACAGGAGATCATCAACTTGATTTATGATGGATGACTGCTAGCGTGCTAGCTAAGATTTTGAAAGTATGATGTTGAACAGGATCAGTCGCAATCAAAGCTACGGTAGATATAACATGATTTGACGTCATTTTATCTGTGGCCAATAAACCTTGAGTCTTCTTGGATGGGAAAATCCACTTCTTATGTACAGTGGGGAAAAAATGTATTTAGTCAGGCACCCAATTGTGCAAGTTCTCCCACTTAAAAAGATGAGAGAGGCCTTGTAAATTTTCATCATAGGTTACAAGTCAACTATGACAGACAAAATGAGGAAAAAAAATCCAGAAAATCACATTGTAGATTTTTAATGAATTTATTTGCAAATTATGGTGGAAAATAAGTATGTTCATCTCTAGGAGACAGAACGCGTCTCCTTTCTGAGCGGTATGACGGCTGCATGGTCCCATGGTGTGTGCTTGTTTATACTTGCGTACTATTGTTTGTACAGATGAACGTGGTACTTTCAGGCATTTGGAATTGCTCCAAGGATGAACCAGACATGTGGAGGTCTACAACTTTTCTTCTGAGGTCTTGGCTGTTTTCTTTGATTTTCCCATGATGTCAAGCAAAGAGGCACTGAGCTTGAAGTAGGCCTTGAAATACATCCACAGGTACACCTCCAATTGACTCCAATGATGTCAATTAGCCTATCAGAAGCTTCTAAAGCAATGGAATTTTCCAAGGCTGTTTAAATGCACAGTCAACTTAGTGTATGTAAAAACTTCTAACCCACTGAATTGTGAATACAGTGAATTATAAGTGAAGTAATCTGTCTGTAAAGAATTGTTGGAAAATTACTTGTGTCATGCACATCAAGTAGATGTCCTAATCCCGTCCCTTGCAAAACTATAGTTTGTTTAACAAGAAATGTGTGGAGTGGTTGAAAAACAGTTTTAATGACTCCAACCTAAGTGTATGTAAACTTCTGACTCAACTGTATATATATATATTGTTTTTTTGCTAAACAGTTGGGCTCTGCCCCACATGCCCTGATGAACGGGTCACCACTGCTGTTGACCCATGGCATAGTACGCGGAGCCCCCCGGCTCCAAACGAATAGCAATGTACAGTGTGTTTCTGACATCAGTTTTTGTGATCAGGTCCCCTGCCTGTCCGACAGCGGCGTGATCTGTCCATTTACTCTGTAGATCCCTCCATTTTAGAATCCCAATAAGGACCTATTACACTGACCATCATGGAACAAGAACACTGATAGATACGCCTGCCCTACAGTTCACAAATTATGGGTGAAAAATGTATACTGTCATATTGCACATGAGTTCAGATAAATACTTTTGTACGTATCAAAATAGCAGCCATATGCTTGACATACTGTATTACAAGTTGCTACATCCCATATGCTGCTATTTCCGAAAGGCCTCACAGCTTCGTGCAGACGCTCGCACCACCAACTCGATTAGGAGGGTAAAATTGCATTGCGTATATTGCACACTTGTTGCTGATGCTATTCTTTGGGGAATGTCAATGTGACAGTTATTACATGCACAGGGACTATTGCCTGTCTGCACTGTTATGCTCCTGCTATTTAAAGTGGTCCCTTTGGGAGCGCGTAGCCTCATCACAGTAGCTATCAGCAGCAAGCGTTTACAGTAACTCTCCCCATGCAATTGGGCAGCCCTGGTTAAAACAGGAAAATTATGTATTGGATTTGATCCTCCACATCTGAGAGAACCAGTGTCAATATTAACATGACTGCCCACGGAAACACTTGCAAACAGCATCATTTCCCAACAGTGCCGTAAACACCACCTCACAAAGTGAAGCAACATTTTCCTCTCAGAGAGGCAAGCAATTTTAATGTGCCAAATTAGCAGAGAATGGTGGATCTCTCTGTCTGTCTGTCTGTCTATCTATCTGTGTTGTTTCGGGGAATTCTGCCTGAAACCACACCACAGAGAATTTTTATCAGGCAAATAGGTTTGAATTTATAAAACAAAAGTCATCATATGACACTAGTAGCATTAGAGAATAAACAATGTAATTCTAGAGATATCGAAATGTGTATAGATGTTTTGATGAACAACTTAATAAGTGTTTCTTAATTGTTTTAGTCTCCTTACTTGTGATCATTATCCTTTCTCAGCATTTTTGGAATGTGTCATTGTGAATTGTGTAGAGGTCTTCTTCATACTTAGAGAGTAAAATCTGAAAATGAAACCTTTGCTAAAATAGATAATCCCATATACTGGACTGTTAAAACAAACATAAATGTCTTGATTGAGTAACCCACACTCAGAATAATTTAGTTTCTTGATACAAGAGACCATTGGTAATTATAGAGTGTGAAAAGGTGTTACCTATCTGCTGTATTTACCTTTTAGAAAAACGTTTTTGATAAATGGGGAGCAACAAATAAACAGCCTGAATGTAAATAAGACTTTATGGAAATACATACTCATGGCATTAATTAACCTTTAACTGCAGTGGGCTAAATCAGTGTCACACAGAGTGCTTCTTGGTAGTCTTAAACAAATCTACTTTGAAACAAAAACTATACACTTCACACACATGGTTAAGGGCTTTAATCCGACACCTGTACCATGTCAGATATACAGTTTAAATATATTCAATTTTGAGTTTGCATCCCAATATTACACTTTTATAATACACCAGTCAAAGTTTTAAAACACCTACTCATTCAAGGGTTTTTCATGTTTTTTTAAAACTATTTTCTACATTGTAGAATAATAGTGAAGTACATCAAAACTAATGAAATAACACATGGGATGGAATAGTAGTTTTTAAACACAAATCAAAATGTGAAGCTTTTAGATTTTTTAGATTCTTCAAATAGCCACCCTTTGCCTTGATGACAGCTTGCAAACTCTTGGCATTCTCTAAACCAGCTTCACCTGGAATGCTTTTCCAACAGTCTTGAAAGAGTTCCCATAAATGCTGATCACTTGTTGGCTGCTTTTCCTTCACTCTGCGGTCCGACTCATCCCAAACCATCGCAATTTGGTTAAGGTCGGGGGATTGTGGCGGCCAGGTCATCTGATGCAACACTCCATCACTCTCCTTACACAGCCTGGAGGTGTGTTGGGTCATTGTCCTGTTTGAAAAACAAATGATAGTCCCACTAAGCCCAAACCAGATGGGATGGCGCATCACTGCAGAATGCTGTGGTAGCCATGCTGGTTAAGTGTGCCTTGAATTCTAAATAAATCCCAGACAGTGTCACCAGCAAAGCACCCCCCACACCATAAAACACCTCCTCCTCCATGCTTCACGGTGGGAAATACACATGCGGAGATCATCCATTCCACCCACACCGCGTCTCACATAGACACGGCGGTTGGAACCAAAAATCGGAAATTTTGGACTCCAGACCAAAATGACAAATTTTCCACCAGTCTAATGTCCATTGCTCATGTTTCTTGGCCCAAGCAAGTCTCTTCTTATTATTTAGTAATGGTTTCTTTGCAGTAATTCGACCATGAAGGCCTGATTCACACAGTCTCCTCTGAACAGTTGATGTTGAGATGTCTGTTACTTGAACTCTGTTGCATTTATTTGGGCTGCAATTTCTGAGGCTGGTAACTCTAATGAACTTATCCTCTGCAGCAGAGGTAACGCTGGGTCTTCCATTCCTGTGGTAGTCCTCATGAGAGCCAGTTTTCATCATAGCGCTTGATGGTTTTTTACGACTGCACTTGAAGAAACTTTAAAAGTTATTGAAATGTTCCGTATTGACTGACCTTAATGTCTTAAAGTAATGATGGACTGTCATTTCTCTTTGCTTATTTGAGCTGTTCTTTCTTGCCATAGTATGGTATTTGAAAGCTGCTGCAGGACACACAGGTGAGTAACAGGCAATTACAGGCACTCCCCACCCTGTCAGTGTAGTGATGTATTGGCCGGTGGAGGGATGTGCGCTAGTGTCTGCCCATTCATTACCAGGGCCGTGGTTAATGCATACCCACCGGCTGAGCATCCATTACATGAAACGACTATATCCTCCACTCACTCTGCTGACAGTGTCAATGGCCCTGAAACTGTGAGTAGGGAGGGGATGTGACATTACAAGCACAAGCAGGGTAAATAGACAGAAGGCCCATGGCATCACATCCATGTGTATTATGACCATGTCAATTAAGTCAAATCCAAGTATTGACATATTCCGGGAAGAAACACATGTTCGTTCTAGTGAGATGCCCGATTTCCCTTTGTTTGAAGACCTGTCACGCCCTGACTCAGGGGACTCTTATATGTTGAGTCAGGGTGTGAGTATTCTTTGTTTGTATATATTCTATGTTGTATATCTAGCATGTGTGGGATCTATGTTGGCCGGTGTGTGGTTCCCAATCAGAGGAAGCTGTCAGTCTCTGAATGGGGAACCATACTTAAGCAGCCTATTGGCACAGTCTAGTTGTGGGATCTTGTTCACATTTCGTTTCCTTTGTTGTTTTGTAGTGTGTTTAACAGTTAAAATAAACATGTACGCATATCAAGCTGCGGCTTGGTCTGACCCGTCCTTCAACGAACGTGACAGAAGATCCCACCAAACAAGGACCAAGCAGCGTGCCGAGAAGGAGCAAACGCCTGGGACTCAACAGGAGGTTACGTTAGTAGATGTCCTCCTCGGTTGGGGGAGAATTATGGAGGAGGAGGCCGTCCATTATCGGTGGGCGATGAAGGAGGATGCCCAGGTAGGAGAGGAGAAAACGGCGCCAACAGTGCCGACGACGGAGACCGGAGAGAGGCAACCCCAATAAAAATGTTTGGGGGGGCACACGGTGTGGACGACGAGGCAGCAGGAGGCCGTTAAAGGGCGGATCTGCAGGTTAGGAGAGGAGGCCACCATGTTACGGGGGCTATTGGTTCAGAGGGAGCAGGAGTTATTTGGTCAGAGGGAGGCGCTACAGGAGGCTAAAAGGGAGAAGGAAAGAGTAGAGGCACGGCGAGAGGAGCTGGTTAGGCAGCAGAGGAGCGGGGGTTACTACTAAAGGAACCCAGTCCTGCTCCTCGCACCAAGCAAGTGGTGCGTGTCGCCAGTCCGGTCCGGCCCGTTCCTGCTCCTCCTCGCCAGTTTTTTTGGTGCACCAGCCCGGCCCGGCCCGTTCCTGCTCCTCGCACCAAGCCAGTGGTGCGCGTCGCCAGCCCGGCCCGGCCCCGTTCCTGCTCCTCGCACCAAGTCAGTGGTGCGCGTCGCCAGCCCGGCCTGGCCCGTTCCTGCTCCTCGCACCAAGACAGTGGTGCGCGTCGCCAGCCCGGCCTGTTCCTGCTCCTCGCACCAAGCCAGTGGTGCGCATCGCCAGCCCGGCCCGGCCTGTTCCTGCTCCTCGCACCAAGCCAGTGGTGCGCGTCGCCAGTCCGGCCCGGCATGTTCCTGCTCCTCGCACCAAGCCAGTGGTGCGCGTCGCCAGTCCGGCCCGGCCCGTTCCTGTCCCTCGCACCAATCCAGTGGTGCGTGTTCCTAGTACGGTCCGGCCTGTGCCTGCTCCTTGCACCAGACCAGTGGTGCGTTTGTCCAGTCCGGCACGGCCCGTGCCCGTTCCACCGGTGCCTGTTGGCACAGTCTAGTTGTGGGATCTTGTTCCGGTTAAGGTATGTTGTGTGTGCTACCTTGGACTTCACGTTTAGTTTCCTTTGTTGTTTTGTCGTGTGTTTAACAGTTAAAATAAACATGTACGCATATCACGCTGCGCCTTGGTCTGACCCGTCCTTCAATGAACGTGACAAGACCTTTGCCTTCAATATGTCCTGAGAGAACTATGTAATATTCTCTGTCAAACTTTAGTGACAAAAACTATTAAAATGCAAATTAATTGCTCAATAATTCATTCCAAACCACATAAGAAATATTGAAGATGGATGGGAAACTTGGGGATCAATATGAGCAATAGGCTTAGAGTGTTTGCTCGTATTATTATCTCATATTTATATGCAGAGCTCGAGCCTTGGACATATTTTGTAATTCAGTTCTGCTGGGCTAATCTATACAATGTTATAAAAAACAGCATTCAATATGGGGATACCACGATTAATATTGATGATGGATAAGATGTGGTGGGGCTGCAGGGTTGCCATAGAGATGGCATTTTCAATTTAAATGATTGAATAAATGACGTGTCATGTTCGGCGTGTATGAGAACAGCTGAACAGTAACTTTTTTTATTCATGTCCTTCAAAAAAGACTTCCCAGAATGATGTGTAGGATCCGGCTATGTGATTATCTAACAATTACATTGGCCAGATGGTAAAACAGTGCTGGGAAAAGTGACACACTTAATTTATGGTACAAAAGCATATAAGTTAACAAAAAATAATAATAATAACGAATCAAATTAAGAACTGCCTGTAGTGCTGAAGGGCTCATCCCTGACTCCTTCAGGGGCCTTAAGAATCTCAGAGTACTGATTTAGGATCAGTTTTGCATTTTACATCACAATGAATAAAATTACAATGACAGGGGAAACCTGATCCAATACAGCACTTCTACTCTATGATGCTTAATGAATACAGCCCCAGGTGTACACACTGTCCTTCATACTGAATTGCAGGATTTCTCCTTCCTGTGAAAACTCCTTGTTTTTGACACTTGCATTTGTGTGAATCAATGCCTTGGCGATTGTGATCCTTCAGTTCTGCGTAAAACATTGTAATAATGACATCTGCAGTAACAGGTTTGTTTATAAAAGTAGCATTTCTAAACTTAGTTGAGTAAAAAAAAATCTGGTGCATTGATGACCTCTTAATGAAGTTGCAGCAGATTTTCAAACTGCAGCCACAAATCAGTTATGCAAAATAAATTTACTTGCAAGTTCTTTCAATCTCTTATTCATCTCTTAGAAAAATACCGTACTGCAAACTAATTCAGGTATGACCAGGTAAGACTGCACCAGGCAGAAATTATGGTTTTGCAATGTTTTTAAGTGGTACATTAAGTGAAACTGTATACCACAGCAAAACCATTTCTGCTAAGTCAAGAACAAAATAAATAACTTATACTTAGCTTATGTCAAATTAGGTTGACATCAAAGTGCTGATTCTTAAAAGAAGGTACTGGGGTGATATTTGGCTTAGACCAGTCCTCCACTTATGACTCAAATTCAAAATGGGTAAGATGCAATGTACATGAGTGATTCTACAGAAGTGGTGTAAATTGCTGTCTCCAACCTTAGGACATTTATTTACATAATAATATGTTCTAATTCAATCCAAGGCAATAACAAACATTCTTAAATGACTTAGTACAAAGTAATTGTTTATACACATTTCTATTGAGAAGTGGCTGTCCCAAACCCTGACTCATAGACTTCATGTTTGAAAATAAAGTAATTCATGATTAGATTTTTTTAACACTATTAATTCAACACAACATCTTGTTGTTCTATTATTACATTGAAAGATACTAATCTAATTACTAATTTTGTTTATTTAAAAATATATCTTATATTCTGTCCCCAGTTTTGATGTCACTACTGAAACACACACTTTAAAAGACTGTAGAAATAATGTGACCCCTACAAATATCACCAGATGATGGGATTGCACACCTCTCCAGCATGGCCACATGGAGAGTCGTCTGTCTGTTTGCAAACATTTTGGAGAAAATGAGAGAACAAGTTGGTAAATCTTCATGTATTTTTAAGAAGTGTCACTACAGAACATCTAATATATAAAGAAATAAGTAGATGTAAATATGTATGTTTTTTGGCTAAAATATACAGTGCATTCGGAAAGTATTCAGACGCCTTTTTCCAAATTTTGTTATGTTACAGCCTTATTCTAAAATGGATTAAATTGTTGTTTTTTTCCCATCAATCTACACACAATACCCCATAATGACAAAGAAAAAACAGGTTTTTAGAAATGCTTTAAAATATATAAAAAAATTGATATTACATTTACATAACTATTCAGACCCTTTACTCAGTACTTTGTTGAAGCACCTCTGGCAGCCTCGAGTCTTCTTGGGTATGATGCTACAAACATGGCACACCTGTATTTGGGGAGTTTCTCTCATTCTTCTCTGCAGATCCTCTCAAGCTCTGTCAAGTTGGATGGGGAGCGTTGCTGCACAGCTATTTTCAGGTCTCTCCAGAGATGTTCGATCAGGTTCAAGTCTGGGCTCTGGCTGGGCCACTCAAGGACATTCAGAGACTTGTCCCGAAGCCACCCCTGCATTGTCTTGGCTGTGTGCTTAGGGTCGTTGTCCTGTTGACAGGTGAACCTTCGCCCCAGTCTGATCTCTCTGTACTTTGCTCTGTTCATCTTTCTCTTGAGCCTGACTAGTCTCCCAGTCCCTGCCGCTGAAAAACATCCCCACAGCATGACGCTGCCACCACCATGCTTCACCGTAGGGATGGTGCCAGGTTTCCGCCAGATGTGATGCTTGGCATTCAGGCCAAAGAGTTCAATCTTGGTTTCATCAGAACATAGCATCTTGTTTCTCATGGTCTGAGAGTCCTTTAGGTGCCTTTTGGCAAACTCCAGCCAGCTGTCGTGCCTTTTACTGAGGAGTGGCTTCCGTCTGGCCACACTACCATAAAGGCCTGATTGGAGTGCTGCAGGGATGGTTGTCCTTCTGGAACATTCTCCCATCTCCAGAGGAACTCTCGAGCTCTCTCAGAGTGACCATCGGGTTATTGGTCACCTCCCTGACCAAGGCCCTTCTCCCCCGATTGCTCAGTTTAGCTGGGCGGCCAGCTCTAGGAAGAGTCGTGGTGGTTCCAAACTTCTTCCATTTAAGAATGATAGAGGCTAATATGTTCTTGGGGACCTTCAATGCTGCAGAAATATTTTGGTACCCTTCCCCAGATCTGTGCCTCGACACAATCCTGTCTCGGAGCTCTATGGACAATTATTTCGTTTTTGCTCTGACATGCACTGTCAACTGTGGGATCTTATATAGACAGGTGTGTGCCTTTCCAAATCATGTCCAATCAACTGAATTTACCACAGGTGGATTCCAATGAAGTTGTAGAAACATCTCAAGGATGATCAATGGAAACAGGATGCACCTGAGCTCAATTTTGAGTGTCATACCAAAGGGTCTGAATAATTATGCAAATACATTTTTTATTTTCATAAATTAGCAAACATTTCAAGAAACCTGGTTTTGCATTGTCATTATTGGGTATTGTGTGTAGATTGATGAGGATATTTTAGATGTTTTTACATACAGTCGTGGTCAAAAGTTTTGAGAATGACACAAGTATTGGTCTTCAAAGTTCGCTGCTTCAGTGTCATGAGATATTTTTGTCAGATGTTACTATGGTATACTGAAGTCTAATTACAAGCATTCCATAAGTGTCAAATGCTTTTATTGACAATTACATTACGTTTATGCAAAGAGTCAATATTTGCAGTGTTGACCCTTCTTTTTCAAGACCTCTACAATCCGCCCTGGCATGCTGTCAATTAACTTCTGGGCAACATCCTGAGTGATGGCAGCCCATTCTTGCATAATCAATGCTTGGAGTTTTTCAGAATCTGTGGGTTTTTGTTTGTCCACCCGCCTCTTGAGGATCGACCACAAGTTCTCAATGGGATTAAGGTCTGGGGAGTTTCCTGGCCATGGACCCAAAATGGACCCAAAATGTTGATGTTTTGTTCCCCCGAGCCACTTAGTTATCACTTTTGCCTTATGGCAAGGTGCTCCATCATGCTGGAAAAGGCATTGGTCATCACCAAACTGTTCTTGGATGGTTGGGAGAAGTTGCTCTCAGAGGATGTGTTGGTACCATTCTTTATTCATGGCTGTGTTCTTAGGCAAAAAGGTGAGTGAGCCCACTCCCTTGGCTGAGAAGCAACCCCACACATGAATGGTCTCAGGATGCTTTACTGTTGGCATGACACAGGACTGATGGTAGCGCTCACCCTGTCTTCTCCGGACAAGGTGTTTTCTGGATGCCCCAAACAATTGGAAAGGGGATTCATCAGAGAAAATGACTTTACCCCAGTTCTCAGCAGTCCAATCCCTGTACCTTTTGCAGAATATCAGTCCGTCCCTGATGTTTTTCCTGGAGAGAAGTGGCTTCTTTGCTGCCCTTCTTGACACCAGGCCATCCTCCAAAAGTCTTCGCCTCACTGTGCGTGCAGATGCACTCACACCTGCCTGCTGCCATTCCTGAGCAAGCTCTGCACTGGTGGTGCCCCGATCCTGCAGCTGAATCAACTTTAGGAGACGGTCCTGGCACTTGCTGGACTTTCTTGGGCGCCCTGATGCCTTCTTCACAACAATTGAACCTCTCTCCTTGAAGTTGTTGATGATCCGATAAATGGTTGATTTAGGTGCAATCTTACTAGCAGCAGTATCCTTGCCTGTGAAGCCCTTTTGTGCAAAGCGCAAACCATGGTTAACAGAGGAAGAACAATGATTTCAAGCACCACCCTTCTTTTAAAGCTTCCAGTCTGTTATTCTAACTCAATCAGCATGACAGAGTGATCTCCAGCCTTGTCCTCGTCAACACTCTCACCTGTGTTAACGAGAGAATCACTGACATGATGGCAGCTGGTCCTTTTGTGGCAGGGCTGAAATGCAATGGAAATGTTTTTTGGGGGATTAAGTTCATTTTCATGGCAAAGAGGGACTTTGCAATTCATTGCAATTCATCTGATCACTCTTCATGACATTCTGGAGTATATACAAATTGCCGTCATCAAAACTAAGGCAGCAGACTGTGAAAATTAGTATTTGTGTCATTCTCAAAACTTTTGACCACGACTGTACATTTTAGAATAAGGCTGCAATGTGGAAAAAGGGAAGTGGTCTGTATACTTTCCAAATGCACTGTATGTCAAAACTGTAACTCAGCCACTCACTAACATTCACTGTCTCGTTGGTAAGCAATTCCAGTGTAAATTTGTCCTTGTGTTTTAAGTTATTGTCCTGCTGAAAGGTGAATTCATCTCCCAGTGTCTGGTGGAAAGCAGACTGAAGCAGGTTTCCTCTAGGATTTTGCCTGTGCTTCACTCCATTCCATTTATTTTTTATCCTGAAAAACTCCCCAGTCCTTAACGATTACAAGCATACCCATAACCTGATGCAGCCACCACTATGCTTGAAAATATGGAGAGTGGTACTCAGTAATGTGTTGTATTGGATTTGCCCCAAACATAACACTTTATATTCAGGACAAAAAGTTAATTGCTTTGCCACATTTTATGCAGAATTACATTAGTGCCTTGTGTTTTGGAATATTTTTATTCTGTGCAGCCTTCCTTTTTTCACTCTGTCAATTAGGTTAGTACTGTGGAGTAACTACAATCTTGTAGCTCGATCCTCAGTTTTCTCCTATCACAGCCATTAAACTCTGTAACTGTTTTAAAGTCACCATTGGCCTCATTGTGAAATCCCTGTGTGGTTTCCTTCCTCTCCGTCAACTGAGTTAGGAAGGACGCCTGTTATAAAAAATGTTGGGTGGGGTTGGTGCGCATCTACCAATAGGTGCCCTTTGCGAGGCATTGGAAAACCTTCCTGGTCTTTGAGGTTGAATCTGTGTTTGAAATGCACTGCTCGACTGAGGGACCTTACAGATAATTGTATGTGTGGGGTACAGAGATGATGTAGTCATTCAAAACTCACGTTTAACACTAATATTGCACACATTGTCCATGCAACTTATTATGTGACTTGTTAAGCAAAAGTTTACTACTGAACTTATTTAGGCTTGCCATAACAAAGGGGTTATGGCAATATTGTAGTGTATTGTAGTGTATTCGGCTGAGCCCGGTGAAGCACGAGGCTAGCTAGCTAACCCACTACCTGGACCAATAAAGCTAGCTAGCTAGTGGGTAGCTACTGGTAATTTGGTAACTGTTAGCAACTGTGGATAGTTGTTTCCAATGTTATTTCACGCTTAAGAGTACCTGTAATTATTGTAGGTAGGTATTGTAGGTATTGTAGATAGTTTATCTAGGTAGTTATTGTAGGTAGTTATAGCCAACTTTACCAGTTAGCAGTCAACACCGCAGCCACTGCTTTCTAGCCAACCTTACCATCTAGCAGTACTGTAGCAACTAAATGCATTTCAACGGAACGATTTGATTAGTGTAAAGTTATCTAGCTACATAGTTGTCTTGGTATCAAAGACAAAGGTGTAGTATAGAGAAACTATCGAGGTTAGCTAGCCAGCTACATTTTCAAACAGTCAACACCACAGCCACTGCTAGCTAGCCAACATTACCAGCTACCAGTACTGTATCATTTTAGTCAATGAGAATTTTGCAACTTTCTGAACATTCGAGATATGTAGTCCACTTGTGTAGCTAGCATGACTGACTTTGTGCTAGCTAGCCAACATTTACTTCTGCATTATGAAAGGAACTAGACACGGACATGAATGATCCATTGGTAGTTTGTTGTAACCAAGTATTGGTGCTAAACCGTGTGTATTGGATGCTAGCATGCTAGTTAGCTATGGCGTCATAGGATACGGTGCCCTGGGCGGTTTTCACCGAAGAATACTGTACCAAGTTAGCTAGCTGAATAAACTAAGTTAGTCTATTCCTGGAAACATTGAACTACTGTAGATTACAGCAATTATAATTTCTAAAGTGGTAGTTGGAAGAGTTGTATTTGAGTGTTTCAGTGAAAGGTTAGTGAGGGAGGCCTCGTTTCCCCAGATTTTTAGTTAATTTCATTCCGATCTCCTTTGCATTAGTGTAGCCTTTTCTGTAGCCTGTCAACTATGTGTCTGTCTATCCCTGTTCTCTCCTCTCCGCACAGGCCATACAAACGCCTCACACCGCGTGGCTGCTGCCTCTCTAACCTGGTGGTCCCTGCACGCACGACCCACGTGGAGTTCCAGGTCTCCGGCAGCCTCTGGAACTGCCATTCTGCGGCCAACAAGGCAGAGTTCATCTCAGCCTATGCTACCCTCCAGTCCCTCGACTTCTTGGCGCTGACGGAAACATGGATTACCACAGATAACACTGCTACTCCTACTGCTCTCTCCTCATCTGACCATGTGTTCTCGCATACCCCGAGAGCATCTGGTCAGCGGGGCGGTGGCACAGGAATCCTCATCTCTCCCAAGTGGACATTCTCAATTTTTCCCCTGACCCATCTGTCTATCTCCTCATTTGAATTCCATGCTGTCACAGTCACTAGCCCATTCAAGCTTAACATCCTTATCATTTATCGCCCTCCAGGTTCCCTTGGAGATTTCATCAATGAGCTTGACGCCTTGAGACATTCCTTTCCTGAGGATGGCTCACCCCTCACAGTTCTGGGTGACGTTAACCTCCCTACGTCTACCTTTGACTCATTTCTCTCTGCCTCCTTCTTTCCACTAATCTCCACTTTTGACCTCACCCTCTCACCGTCCCCCCCTACTCACAAGGCAGGCAATACGCTTGACCTCATCTTTACTAGATGCTGTTCTTCTACTAATCTCACTGCAACTCCCCTCCAAGTCTCCGACCACTACTTTGTATCCTTTTCTCTCTCGCTCTCCTCCAACACTACTCACTCTGCCCCTACTCAGATGGTAATGCGCCGTCGCGACCTTCGGTCTCTCTCTCCCGCTACTCTCTCCTCTTCCATCCTATCATCTCTTCCCTCTGCTCAATCCTTCTCCCTCCAATCTCCTGATTCTGCCTCCTGAACCCTCCTCTCCTCCCTTTCTGCATCTTTTGACTCTCTATGTCCCCTATCCTCCCGGCCGGCTCGGTCCTCCACTCCTGCTCCGTGGCTTGACGACTCATGCGAGCTCACAGAACAGGGCTCCCGGCAGCCGAGCGGAAATGGAGGAAAACTAGACTCCCTGCCGACCTGTCATCTTTTCACTCCCTCCTCTCTAAATTTTCTTCCTCTGTTTGTGCTGCTAAAGCCACTTTCTACCACTCTAAATTTCAAGCCTCTGCCTCTAACCCTAGGAAGCTCTTTGCCACCTTCTCCTCCCTGCTGAATCCTCCTCCTCCTCCCCCTCCCTCCTCCCTCTCTGTGGATGACTTTGTCAACCATTTTGAAAAGTAGGTTGATTACATCTGATCCTCATTTATTAAGTCAAATGACACCGCTGGTCCTGCTCACACTGCCCTACCCTATGCTTTGAGTTCTTTCTCCCCTCTCTCTCCAGATGAAATCTTGCGACTTGTGACGGCCGACCGCCCAACAACCTGCCCGCTTGAACCTATCCCCTCCTCTCTTCTCCAGATCATTTCCGGAGACCTTCTCCCTTACCTCACCTCGCTCATCATCTCATCCTTGACCACTGGCTATGTCCTTTCTGTCTTCAAGAGAGCAAGAGTTGCACCCCTTCTCAAAAAACCTACACTCAATCCCTCCGATGTCAACAACTACAGACCAGTATCCCTTCTTTCTTTTCTCTCCAAAACTCTTGAGCGTGCCGTCTTTAGCCAACTCTCTTGCTATCTCTCTCAGAATGACCTTCTTGATCCAAACCAGTCAGGTTTCAAGACTGGTCATTCAACTGAGACTGCTCTTCTCTGTGTCACGGAGGCTCTCCGCACTGCTAAAGCTAACTCTCTCTCCTCTGCTCTCATCCTTCTATACCTATCTGCTGCCTTTGATACTGTGAACCATCAGATCCTCCTCTCCACCCTCTCCGAGTTAGGCATCTCCGGCGCGGCTCACTCTTGGATTGCGTCCTACCTCACAGGTCGCTCCTACCAGCTGGCGTTGCGAGAATCTGTCTCCGCACCACGTGCTCTCACCACTGGTGTCCCCCAGGGCTCAGTTCTAGGCCCTCTCCTATTCTCTCTATACACTAAGTCACTTGGCTCTGTCATATCCTCACATGGTCTCTCCTATCATTGCTACGCAGACGACACACAATTAATCTTTTCCTTTCCCCCTTCTGATAACCAGGTGGCGAATCGCATCTCTGCATGTCTGGCAGACATATCAGTGTGGATGGCGATCACCACACCTCAAGCTGAACCTCGGCAAGACGGAGCTGCTCTTCCTCCCGGGGAAGGACTGCCCTCTCCATGATCTCGCCATCACAGTTGACAACTCCGTTGTGTCCTTCTCCCAGAGTGCAAAGAACCTTGGCGTGACCCTGGACAACACCCTGTCGTTCTCCGCTAACATCAAAGCTCTCACAGACCTGTAACTTCTTCTTTAAGAGGCTCCTCTGTCCTCCACTCGTTACCGGTATTAATGGCACCTGTTTGAACTTGTTATCAGTATAAAAGACACCTGTCCACAACCTCAAACAGTCACACTCCAAACTCCACTATGGCCAAGACCAAAGAGCTGTCAAAGGACACCAGAAACAAAATTGTAGACCTGCACCAGGCTGGGAAGACTGAATCTGCAATAGGTAAGCAGCCTGGTTTGAAGAAATCAACTGTGGGAGCAATTATTAGGAAATGGAAGACATACAAGACCACTGATAATCTCCCTCGATCTGGGGCTCCACGCAAGATCTCACCCCGTGGGGTCAAAATGATCACAAGAACGGTGAGTAAAAATCCCAGAACCACACGGGGGTACCTAGTGAATGACCTGCAGAGAGCTGGGACCAAAATAACAAAGCCTACCATCAGTAACACACTACGCCGCCAGGGACTCAAATCCTGCAGTGCCAGACGTGTCCCCCTGCTTAAGGCAGTACATGTCCAGGCCAGTCTGAAGTTTGCTAGAGTGCATTTGGATGATCCAGAAGAGGATTGGGAGAATGTCATATGGTCAGATGAAACCAAAATAGAACACTTTGGTAAAAACTCAACTCGTCGTGTTTGGAGGACAAAGAATGCTGAGTTGCATCCAAAGAACACCATACCTACTGTGAAGCATGGGGGTGGAAACATCATGCTTTGGGGCAGTTTTTCTGCAAAGGGACCAGGATGACTGATCCGTGTAAAGGAAAGAATGAATGGGGCCATGTATCGTGAGATTTTGAGTGAAAACCTCCTTCCATCAGCAGGGGCATTGAAGATGAAACGTGGCTGGGTCTTTCAGCATGACAATGATCCCAAACACACTGCCCGGGCAACGAAGGAGTGGCTTCGTAAGAAGCATTTCAAGGTCCTGGAGTGGCCTAGACAGTCTCCAGATCTCAACCCCATAGAAAATCTTTGGAGGGAGTTGAAAGTCTGTGTTGCCCAGTGACAGCCCCAAAACATCACTGCTCTAGAGGAGATCTGCATGGAGGAATGGGCCAAAATACCAGCAACAGTGTGTGAAAACCTTGTGAAGACTTACAGAAAACGTTTGACCTGTGTCATTGCCAACAAAGGGTATATAACAAAGTATTGAGAATCTTTTGTTATTGACCAAATACTTATTTTCCACATAATCTGCAAATAAATTCATAAAAAATCCTACAATGTGATTTTCTGGAATTTTTTTTTCTCATTTTGTCTGTCATAGTTGACGTGTACCTATGATGAAAATTACAGGCCTCTCTCATCTTTTTAAGTGGGAGAACTTGCACAATTGGTGGCTGACTAAATACTTTTTTCCCCCACTGCATCTGGTTTTAGTGCAATATACTCTCTGGCTGTGTTTACACAGGCAGCCCAATTCAGATCTTTCTTCCACTAATTGGTATTTTGAACAATCACAACAGCTCTTTTTCAGATCTGATTGGTCAAAAGACCAATTAGTGAAAAAAAATATCAGAATTGTGCTGCATTATAAATGTGTTTTGAACAAATAAATACATTTAGTGCTCTCCTTTTTCATCAATCTCTGTGCATTTGGAAGGTTTGGTCCAAAGATTAATTGGGAACATCATACTTAATGTGTATGAATAGACATTTCTTTATAGTGGAATGCCCCTCTTGTATTTCGTCCATCACAGAAAAGGCAGGTTCAGAGATTCTTAATGTTCATTTGAACAAAGAATGAATGAATAAATGAATAAATAAATAAAACATGTACAATTGTAGAACATTCCAACACTAATCCACATTTCTGTCAAGTTCAGGTAAAAAATCACCCATAATAATCAAACATTGTATTCAAATTCCTATTTCATATAGACCTAAAAGTGTAGTCCTCAGGACTCTCATCTTAAGCACCTGCAACTCTGTAGTGTCCTCGTCACAAGAGGAGACCAATTGTCCTAACCTAACCATAGAGTGGGAGGGAACATTGTTTGAATCGTAAAAAAATATCCCGACCTAACCTCAAAGGAAACCTTGTGCTCTTGGTTGGTGATTGCTTGAGTCATGCCCTGTTCAATGCTAGCTCTTGGTTCTGCTCTCAGTGCTCAGTTGTGGTAATTTGTCTGCTCAGCGCGAGGGTTTCAAACTGGGTTGAGGTAAGTGGGACTGGATGGGAGGTTTCGTTAGCTGTGTGGAGCTGAAATTGCTGAGGGAGGTTTCGGAACAGATCCATCCTTATATCGGCTTCATTATCCCTGAGTACCAGAGGAGTTCAGATGCAGGAAAAGGGAGGACAAAACTGACAAGAAAATTATTGTTAGCGTGCATCTTTGACAGGAGCTATACTGTAGTTCATTCGGATTTGATCCTAAAATATGGCTTTTATTTCCTAATGACAAACTGCAGAATTATTGCCTAAAATGTCATTTTCATTTATTTTTCCAGTTAGTATGTCAACAATTACATATGTAAACTTTTAACTGGATGCTAGCTGAGTGAATGCTACCAAGGGCTCCACAGTAAGCCCATCATTGTTGTATCCACCCAACATTGTTGAACCATGTTTCATTTAGCATAGGAGATGTCTCTTGGAACGGAGCAGAACTGTACACCATTACAATACAGTTAATCCTGCAAGTGCCCAGAGTCTTACATTGTTCACTCCATAGCTCTCCTCCAACACATCACTATGGTCTTTTCTGTCAGTGTGTATTGAATAACGACCTGTGCACACACATGCGCACACACACTTGCACTTCACACCCAAGGTCTTAGATAAGAAGTGAAACTTCAATTTCTAAAGTATCCCTGGCCTTTCAAAGCTAGAGGGATGAAGAAATGTATTTGTGAATGATGACCCACCATCAAAATGCTACACATAATTCATAAATAGGCCCGGGGAATACTTCAACAGAGCAGTAAAACTCAGATCAACTAGAAATAGTTATATTGCATCTTGCGGCAGTCTTTTTGCCCTCTCCATTTAAATAGGCAAGATTATTAGAATTTGTAATTGCAGTGGGTACATTATCCAACGTTAATGCAGTTCAATAGGTACTGTAATGGTTTGCTACCAGGCAACAGGAAGGCGCCGTGTCAGTGGATGAGAGCATTAGAACTCCTGCTTATTGCAGTAACCATGCAGGCAAAACCGAGCATCAGGCTCTGGACCAATTGACTTGCCTGCCTTGACATTACTCTCCCATAATGAGGTTCTGTAAAGATCATGATTATGGAAATGCTCTGCAAGAGCCATGTGGTGTTTTTTCACCCCACGTCTATCTACCCCCCAGGTTCGAAGCACATTGATGCGAACACACAAGGGAAGCAAACTCTTCTTTGCTCAGTGACCATAAATGCCCAGATGGCTGAGAAGCTTTGGGCCAGAAACGCTAGGAATCAAAATGCCATCATTTTAAGAGCTGATTTCCCTCAGGGCTGTTCAGATGCTCTGGGACTACCCCAGAACAGTGGGGCAGAGGAAGAGGAGGAGGGGGAAGGGTTAATGTTGGTCTATTACCACTCCGTGCCCATGCAGTCAATGAGACACTCCACTCAAGGGAAGGGAGCATATTGCCAGAACAGCACACAGCCCATGTGCTGTTAAAAGGTGACAATGCCGAAAGTGAGCAGGCTATGAGTTATGAGTTCTCCTGAATGAAATAAGTCCTTGTGGATCGAAGGTATGATCTAGACAATGACCGTTTCTGAGGGGGAGGGAGGGAAGAGGACGATTGTGGGTGAAGGAATGACATACTATGTTTAGACTGCTTGCCGTGACTGGGGAATGGCCTGTGCAGTCACAGGGAGTAAGTTTCACTTAAACATTGTGAAATGGGGCCATGAGCTGTTTTGATCTCTGTCTGTACTCATCCTTTGTGGACCCTGAACAAGTTTGACCCAAAAGACAGGCTTGCTAACAGACACACCCTCAGGTTGGAGAAAGTTTGGTCCTCTGTTTTATTCTCAGCAGTTTAAGGTGGTGTAGACCAGGACCTTCTATAGATGTGAAGAGGCACTGAATATGTCCATGCCACAAATTCAAGTAAATCAGAAATGTATCCTAAAACATTTTTATTTGGGGACTAGGTTGGAATCTCTGTCCAGTTGACATAATTTGTTAATTCAAAGGAACTGTTGTTGTAGATGCATGCAGAGGGAATGTTGCATTCACAAATCTATATACATTACCCGAGGCTGTCAGAACAGTATTCTGTTCAGATATGCACAAATGCATTCTTGCAAGTAAACATCCATGCACAAATAATTGTTTTGCCCAAGGAAAACTCATCACTTGGCGCCAACAAACTGAAGTTGTTCTGCACTCTACATATAAATGGAATCTGATTAGCTGCACAACCATGGTTAAAATTATAATGGAAATGCCTTTATCATATTTTACTGTACACACAACATTCCACTAACTTAATGAGTGACAGGCACCTGAACGCAATGTTTTCTTACAGTATAAAAATATATAATTATTGTTGTAACTACTGAACAAAAATATTATCGCAACAATTTACTGAGTTACAGTTCATATAATGAAATCAGTCAATTGAAATCAATTCATTAGGCCCTAATCTACGGCTTTCACATGACTGGGCAGGGGTGCAGCCATGAGTGGTCCTGGGAGGGCATAAGCCCACCCACTGGGGAGCCAGGCCTAGCCAATCAGAATGAGTTTTTCCCCACAAAAGGGCTTTTTTACAGACAGAAATACTCCTCAGCACCTCCCTCCACCTCATTAGACAATCCCGCAGGTGAAGAAGCCGGATGTGGAGGTCTTGGGCTGCCGTGGTTATAAAACGCAACATGTAAAGTCTTGGTCGCATGTTTCATGTGCTGGAATAAAAGAGGCCAGAAATTTTCGATTTGCACATAAAGCTTATTTCTCTTCAATTTTGTGCACAAATCTGTTTACATCCGTTAGTGGGCATTTTTTATTTGCCAACATAATCCATCCACTTGACAGGTGTGGCATATCACCTTGTGCTGAAGTCAATAAAAGGCCACTAATATGTGCTGAAAATGTCCCAGTTCTTCCATGGCCTGCATACTATTACAGGCTTTGGTTCATCCATTTATGTTTTGAGGTTGGACTTTTAGCACATGTAGCATGTTAACGCGTAGGTCGCACTGATTGGTGACAACTCGATATGGGTTACACCTGTGCTGGTTACCGTCTCATTAGTGGGAAGGTGTTTCACATGTGCTGGTCCAGGTGCTATTTAAGAGTGACTGGCCCAGTGCTCAGTTGTCTTGAGAGATGTGGAGGATTAACACCTTTAGTTGGCGCTCCCGATTTTTATTTTTAGACAAACAAACCTTTATCAGCGTTTCCTGATTTTGTTTTGCTCCACCTTTTTGGTTTGTTTCCTGTCTTTAAGTTTGGTGTCTTTTTCTTTTGTTTGCCTTTTTGGGCAAAATTTAGTGGGTGCTCATGGTGGGTGTCTTAGGTCTCAGTTGTTGTTGCTAGTCAACTTTCAGTGGACACCCCCTTGAGTGTCTTTCCCAACCCCTCCTAAAACACCACATTTTTCGTTTTGGTTGTTGGTCAGTGACTCTATTTTTTTTTTTTTTATATTTTTTTTTTAGTTGTCAGTGTTTATTATGATTTTAGTGGCAAAGCAGAATAAAAAAATATATCTTCTGGCGTGTTGATGTTAATGTATTGATGTTCTCCGTATCCATAGCCAGAAAGATTTTGCAGTGCATGGTGATCTAACAGGATTCCTGTTATTTTCATCAGAGGTGTGGGGAGGGTGAAGTCTTGTCCATAATGTAGAGGCCTGTGGGATATTCATTGAAGAGGTAAGGGAGGAGGATGGTAAATGTGATCTGCATTACATACCAATAGACATACAGTGAGGGGGAAAAGTATTTGATCCCCTGCTGATTTTGTACGTTTGCCCACTGACAAAGACATGATCAGTCTATAATTTTAATGGTAGGTTAATTTGAACAGTGAGAGACAGAATAACAACAAAAACATCCAGAAAAACGCATGTCAAAAATGTTATGAATTGATTTGCATTTTAATGAGGGAAATAAGTATTTGACCCCTCTGCAAAACATGACTTAGTACTTGGTGGCAAAACCCTTGTTGGCAATCACAGAGGTCAGACGTTTCTTGTAGTTGGCCACCAGGTTTGCACACATCTCAGGAGGGATTTTGTCCCACTCCTCTTTGCAGATCTTCTCCAAGTCATTAAGGTTTCGAGGCTGACGTTTGGCAACTCGAACCTTCAGCTCCCTCCACAGATTTTCTATGGGATTAAGGTCTGGAGACTGGCTAGGCCACTCCAGGACCTTAATGTGCTTCTTCTTGAGCCACTTCTTTGTTGCCTTGGCCATGGGTTTTGGGTCATTGTCATGCTGGAATACCCATCCACGACCCATTTTCAATGCCCTGGCTGAGGGAAGGAGGTTCTCACCCAAGATTTGACGGTACATGGTGCCGTCCATCGTCCCTTTGATGCGGTGAAGTTGTCCTGTCCCCTTAGCAGAAAAACACCCCCAAAGCATAATGTTTCCACCTCCATGTTTGATGGTGAGGATGGTGTTCTTGGGGTCATAGGCAGCATTCCTCCTCCTCCAAACACGGCGAGTTGAGTTGATGCAGAAGAGCTTGATTTTGGTCTCATCTGACCACAACACTTTCACCCAGTTCTCCTCTGAATCATTCAGATGTTCATTGGCAAACTTCAGACGGCCCTGTATATGTGCTTTCTTGAGCAGGGGGACCTTGCGGGCACTGCAGGATTTCAGTCCTTCACGGCGTAATGTGTTACCAATTGTTTTCTTGGTGACTATGGTCCCAGCTGCCTTGAGATCATTGACAAGATCCTCCCGTGTAGTTCTGGGCTGATTCCTCACCATTCTCATGATCATTGCAACTCCACGAGGTAAGAGCTTGCATGGAGCCCCAGGCTGAGGAAGATTGACAGTTCTTTTGTGTTTCTTCCATTTGCGAATAATCGCACCATCTGTTTTCACCTTCTCACCAAGCTGCTTGGCGATGGTCTTGTAGCCCATTCCAGCCTTGTGTAGGTCTACAATCTTGTCCCTGACATCCTTGGAGAGCTCTTTGGTCTTGGCCATGGTGGAGAGTTTGGAATCTGATTGATTGCTTCTGTGGACAGGTGTCTTTTATACAGGTAACAAACTGAGATTTGGAGCACTCCCTTTAAGAGTGTGCTCCTAATCTCAGCTCGTTACCTGTATAAAAGACACCTGGGAGCCAGAAATCTTTCTGATTGAGAGGGGGTCAAATACTTATTTCCCTTATTAAAATGTAAATCAATTGATAAAATTTTTGACATGCGTTTTTCTGGATTTTTTTGTTGTTATTCTGTCTCTCACTGTTCAAATAAACCTACCATTAAAATTATAGACTGATCATTTCTTTGTCAGTGGGCAAACGTACAAAATCAGCAGGGGATCAAATACTTTTTTCCCTCACTGTACCTTTGTATGCCTTCTCGTCTGTATACCTCTTTGTTGATTGATATCCATTGAATTGTGTCCATTTTCTTAAATTGAGGAGATCTTTACATTTTTCAGTTAAGTGACTGCACCTGCAAGTCCTTTCAAATTCCAATCCAAATGTTTCATTTGGGCAGTTAGGTTCACGAGGTGCCTCCAGGGCTGTACAGTACTGTATACATAATGTATTTTCTAATGTTATATTGTACAAAAAAAGTGCTTAGCTGTTTGTATAAATCAATGATTTGAGTCAAAGTACTTGTTGGTTGTTTAACGTAATAAGAATCTTCTACAAAACTCTAACAAAGCTTGTGAATTTGCTATTTTGAAATGTTATTGGAGCGTTGGTCATCCTCTTGGGTAGTCGAATGAAATGATACATTCCATGTGTCCAACACACATCATTATTCTTACCGAAGATGCAATACCTATTGTTTTTGCTTAAAAGTGATGTGTTATTCCTATCCACTCTGTTTTTCATAAAACACTATTGTAGATCATGCTGAAATATTTTTTAAGTTATCATGGATGTAGGGTTGCAAAAGGAGGGTATATTACTAGTAACTTTCAAAATGTTATATGGCCTTTTTGGGTACTTCAGATTATCACAGGTGCCTGTAATTATCTCTGGCCCTCTGTGTGGCCTTATAACACGTACAATATTGTATATAACATAATCAGATAGGTTGATTATTAAATAAAAAATGGAATGACAAAGCTGTAAAACATTATCCTAAATATAAACCTTCAACTTAATGAATACCATTGGTGTTCAATTTTTTATTTTATTTTAGCAGACACTCTTATCCAGAGCGACTTACAGTTAGTGAGTGTATACATTTTCATACTGGCCCCCCGTGGGAAACGAACCCACAACCCTGGCGTTGCAAGCGCCATGCTCTACCAACTGAGCTACAGGTGACTCTTTGTTAGTTCCCTCTTCTTTTTGAGCAACATTTTTGTTTTTCTTGCTGTGGAATGTAACAAAATGGGGTCTTGTACAGGATCTTGTTGCCCATGAGTATGGTAGTCGCTCTTGTCACCTACTCAGAAGCTCTGCTGTGCCCAGATATTTGAGTGTTCAAAATACACTTTTGTAGTAGAGTTTCACAGACATCCACCTTGAGTGGTTATAAGATTGGTGGAATCATTTTGAAAATATCATAAACATACAGGCTAATAAATAAAAAAGCCATGGACTTTAAGTTGGAAGCATTTGGGGAAAACCCTTAATGGAAGATGCTAGACAACTGTACAAAGGTGAATCTGCTCGTCGTTAAAAAGCATTATCACATTAAGGTGGCATCTGGTGATCCAAAACCAGTAGTCAGAGTTCATCGGTACTGCTTTGGTGGAGGAGGAAATCCTTCCGGAGAGGGAGGTTGATGAAAAGGGTAGTAGGGTGAGTCCTGTAGAGGTGCAACTGTGAGAGTTAGAACTAAAGGAAAAGCTGCTGCAAACCCAGAGAGACATAGATCGATACCAAAACACAGGTACATCAGTCGGGACGGAAGAAACAAGACAGCAAACAGGACAAACCAGGGGGCGCCAAGGGGGAGCAGTAGAAAATGAGACGGAGAAAGTGCCAAGCCGCAGAGGAACACAAAGGGTGTATAGGAAATGACTACGATACATTAAAAGTCAATAGCAGAAAAAACACATAGCCAGAGAGGCACCAGCAAAGCGGTTGTGGGCACAGGTCAGTGGCAGAGAAAATTTAGGAACAGGCACAGCTCAGCTCAAGTGACAGTGAATAAGAGGTGCCAGGAGGGGACAGAGGAATGCAACAGAGAGCAAACACAAGAGGGCAGTCAAACCAGGGAGGAAAGAATCGTAACACAAAGCCGAATAAGGGCAAGCATCAAATGTGGGGGCAGCAGCAAGCACAGCAAATCAAAGGAGGAACACAAGACAAGCATGAGACCCCAGCCCAGGGACAAGCACAACAAGACACAGCCACAGAAAATAGACACAGCGACATTAATAAGCACAACAAGTACAAGCCAGACAAGCCAAAAAAAAAAAAAATACAAAACGTAGTGTTGGTTCAATAAGGGGATAAGTCAGGAAAGACAAAGGGAGAGGTAAAAGTGGGGCAGGTGCACAATATGCATCCAGGCAACAAAAAAACGAACTAAGTCACAAAAAAAGGGCCACAGAAGCACAAGGATAAAAATGTCAGCCCATCATATGTAACACCCCAGCGAAGCAGACAGATCAGTGAGTTAGGGCAACAGGGTTGGAGACATCCACAGGCAACAAGGTCGCCAAGGAATCAGCAAACCAGAACAAATCAAGACGAAGTCAGTAACACAAATCAAGAGGGACAATCGGTTAAAGTCATAGAAGGCCAAGCAGACGTGACACAAAGCGGGTAGGTTGGCGGGCAGGACAAAGTTAAGGCATCAGCAGGTCAAGGGACAAGAGAAACACAGTTTTTTCTGAGGTTGCTTCCACGATGTATAGTATTCTAGGCAGGCCATCTTGGGGGTCAACAAGACCTGTCCATTGCCAGCGGTACGGGTAAACCGACCAAAGTAATACCGGTTTGCAGCCTATTCCTGCTTTTCAGGACTTTTCAGCGAGTTTTTTCTGGTTGGCTGTGTTGGTCTTTGCCCAAAGCCAAAGTGTGTCCAGTTTCTCATCAACTCATAATGTGTGCTGCAACGCGACAGATTTACAGTAACCACACATCGATCCTGTCTGCCCAGGCACAGAAGAAGTTATGCAGATCCGGTCACCTCTGTTGACCAAAGATGTCCTGCCATACTACCACCGTGATCCAGCCTCAGTATCTCTGTCGAAGCGTAACTGGAACGACAATGAGATACCTGGTTCCAATCGTCAACATCAAACAATGAACAGCTGGACATATATTTCAACAGCCGAATGATGAGAAATGGATTAGGAAAATTAATATATATTTTGTGATGTCATTAAAATTACATAAAGGCGTCATAACGACATTGTAACTTAAGAGCTTTTACACGTGTATATCAGGTTACACGACGAAGCCCTTTCAACCTTAAAAAACATGCATTACTTCTTTACCCGGGAAAAGGTGGCAGTTGGGGGCCCGATTTTACTTTCTTTCATCTCCCATTCTCTCCCCTCTTTAATTTCCCCCTTCTGTTGAAACAAGTGTCTTTTGGGTTTAGTCCGAAAGGGACTCTTTTTCCCTTTTGAAATTAATTCCCTAACCCCTTAACCTTACGTTTTATGTGTTTTGTTTTTGGGTGTTATCAATTTTAATTATTAAAATAAAAAAATTAAAAATAAATTTGGTGGTCCCGAAGATAGCCCTGTTTGGAAAAAGGGCCCCAATTCCATATTATGGCAAGAACTGCTCAAATAACCAAAATAAACAAAACAGTCCATCTTTAAATTTTAAAACTTTGAAGGTCAGTCACTGCGGGAAAATTTAAAAACTTTAAAATTTTTTCCAAGGGAAAGTTGAAAAAACCATCAACGGGGCGAATCATGAAAGGCTCTCATAAAGGCCCGCTGTAAACGTCCCCTCCGTTGCAAACCCTCCGGCGAATGGGCTCCCGGTCTAAACCGCCCCACCTCGGCAACCCCGGGAAAAGGGAAAAACCAAAAAAACCCAAAACCCCCAAAATCATACCCATTGCCACCTGCACCTTTTAATTCATCACCACCCCTAAAAATAAGCCCGGACTTTTTTCAGGTTGTGTTGTGTGTGATTTTTAAATTTGGTCAAGGCTTTTGTACTCATTTTTGTTTTTCTTTTGTTGGGTTTTAGGAAAACCCTTTACTATTTGTTTTCCTGAGTCTGGGGGGCCCCTGCCTCTTCGTATCGTTATCTCGTCACGGAATCCACCCCAATTTAAACGAAGAGGATGCGGGAGGAAATTTTCCCCCTTTGGATTTTTCCCAAGCCCCAATCGCCCCAAACCCAGCAATTCCCAAAGTTTTAACGGCGCCAGGGCGGAAAAGTGCTCCAAACGCTGCAAAAAATGACCATTGCCCCCGGGTTTCCCCCCCTCGGGGGGAGCGGCGATTGCACCCGGCCCCAACCTCCTCCCGTGCTATCACCAACATCTGAGGGACCCCTCGCCCTGCCGGAGAGGTTTTTAAAGGGGGAAAAAAACTAAATTAAGGCTTCCCCCACAGGGTTCCCCGGGAAACGGTCGTTTAGCTTGGGGGTCTCCAAAACGGGGCCAAACCAAGGGTAGCGCTGGGAATTTTTGCTACTGAAAACCTGGATTGGGGGCCCCAGCAGTCGGGGAAAAGGGGGTGAAGGTGCGGGGCTTTCCCCCAAATCCCCCTTCCCGCTCGGGGTTTAGGGGGGCATTGATTTATCCCCGGGGGGAAAACGGGGTTAGCGTCTCCTCCGGCTTTAAAAAAGGGAGAGGAGGGCCCCGTTCGAGTAAGCCCAAAAAACTTTTTGCACGGTTCCGCCGTCTTTTTTGGCTGAAATGAGGGGCTTGTGCACGGGCCCTTTAGGAAGCTTGGGAAAGGGAAAATCACGGAAAGGAACCGCATATCGGGATTTACAAGATGGAAACCCTTTAAAACCCTCATCGCCACGTCCAAAACTCTTGACGGGCATGTTGAGGGGACCGACGGCATTCCCCAAAACCACCTGGAAACCTCGACGGCTCCCCACCAATTTTGAGCTATGGGAAACCACCCTGCCTCCCAGTCCTCCCCATTGGGGGGGGCAGCACCCCCTACACCAAGAAAGGAAACCCCAGACTTTACAGCGGCTACCTTACTAGGCGGTATGACTCCCCGTCCGGGGGGCCGTGAAATGTTTTTTCCCTCAAACCTGTCACCAAAACATTGTTTTTTAGTTTTCCCCCAAAGGTGAAAAGGGTTTTCCCTTTTCTTCCCCTTTCCACGGCAAATAATAGGGTTCCGGAAACAGCGGGGAAAACCCTTTTCCCATAAAAAGGGGGCTGGTCTCTGAAGGGGGTTTCCCCTGTGCCCTCCTTTTCCGCTACATGCCACCTCGCTGGGCAATAAACCCCTTGGGAAAAGGCACCCTTATCAACACATCACCATCACCATTTTCCCAACTCCCGGAGCACACGAGGAGCTTCCCCCCCAAACATCTCACGTCACCCTTCACCAGATCGTCTTGGGATTCCCCTGGCTCTGACACACCCCCCACCCATTTTGGATCACAAGAGGATCACAGCCTGGTCCCCCTAGCCGGAGGACCTGCCGCCGGGGTTTGTGTTCCACATCATGGAGAGTCCGGAGCCCGCCCTCCACCCCAACATTCCACGTGAGTACCAGATCTCCCCGTGTCTTCTCTGCCCCCAAAGGGCAAAAGGTCCCCTCCTCAAAGGCCCTGGGATGCGACATTGCCCTGCGGGGGACAACCCCCCCCCCAAGAGTCGCATTTACCCCTCTCCATAGGGAGACTGGGCCAGGGGAGAAGTATGTGGCGGAGCCCCGAAACAGGGGTTCATCAGACGGGTCTACCTCTCCTGACTCCACCCAAGTTCTTCTTCGGGGCCAAAAAAGACGAGGATGAGGCCGTACATGATCCCGGGGCTAAACGCATCACCCCCCAAGTACCGGTACCCCCTCCCCTGGCTCTGATGCCATCGGCACCGAGGACCCCGGTACTTTACCAAGTTCGCAAAAAATGTACCCTGTGCCTTTTCGGAAAAAAAGCTTCCCCCCCGAGAGGAACTATGGATTTGGAGACAGGGAGCGTTGGCAGGGGCCCCGCTCTGGAGGAGGGGAGCCCGGCTGGAGGGCGCTCCACCCAAATCCCGGGTTCTCAACACCGGAAAAATGGAGACTACGGGCAGCGAAAAGGAGAACTCTCTCAAGCCAGGTGTGCCCAAATTTTTTATCATTTTTGTTTTTTTTCTGTCCTACCGCCCGGATCCCAGAATGTGAAAGCCTAGCCTCTCAGGGATGCCAAACCCGGGGAAAGGAAGGACGGGGGGTCCCATCCTACCTCCGTCTCCATCATGGCACCTGCGTTTGGGTGGACGAAAAATATCCGCCCGGCAGCAGTGGAGGACCTAGCGCCTGCAACCCCCTCCGGGGGCCGTTAATACCACCCAGGGTCGGGACCGCCTGCTGATCTGGGGGGCCCCCCACCCTTAGGCGGCACTCTTACGCGCACACCTTTTCTCTCACAAAAAAAACTGGGCCCACCTTGGTACTGATATTGCCGTATTCAACTCCTGTTTTGTGTGCCCCAAACGAAAACCCTCGGAAGCCCCGGGAGGGAAACTGTTCCCCCCCCAAAGCCCCACGACCTTTGGGGCAAAACCCGCCATAGACTTTGTCACCGACCTCCCCCGTACGACGGCTTACCACAGTCCTGGTGTGGATCGGTTTTTCCCAAAAATGCCGTTTTTTTGGCCTAAATTAAGGGGGTGGGGGCATTTAAAACCGGGGGCTGGGAGGTTTTTTTCGTTGCCACGTCGGCCGGGGGGTGGTGGGCAGGTTTTTTCCCGGAAAATTTTTTATGTTCTCTCCTAGGCCCGGG